>MU225562.1:1081275-1109093 GCA_018584345.1 Thuja plicata | reverse complement strand
ATAGCTCTTCAGTTAACCAAACCCTATCTCCTCTTTACCAAATGAAGAGGTGGAGTTTACTGAGGATCTCTCCTGTTCCTTTTGATCTCAACCATTCATCTCCCCATCTCTGGGATTGATCTCAACCATTCATTTCATCACCGATTCCTATTTAATAAATCTTTCATAACCATTTGAAGGATCCAGGATTTCAAGCTCTCGTACGCCATTACTCCGTCAGTTTGGTTCTAGTATTTAAGCCATCTTGCGATCACACACATTTCAATTATCAATTCTCGACGCTTCTCAAGTCATAGACGCTGCCCCGCCAATACTGAGCATCAAGAACAACATTTTGGAAGGAGTAGAGAGAAACAATAAAAGCTTCAAGCATCGTGGGGTTTGTATTTATTTGTCTTCCTTTCTCTTGCTTGTACATTTTATTACTCATGTTTCTGTTATTCATTTAGTAGTCATTGTATACTTGATTTGCATTCATTTGAGAACCTTTGCTACTAACCCTTGCCTTTGGAAAGCTGTCGGGACTGGAGAGAGAGGCATACAACTACATTAGTCATACTCTTATTTCATATGAGGTTAATTACACTAGCATTGAGAAATCTTGCCTTGTTGTTGTGTTTGCTTCCCAAAAGTTGCGACATTACATGCTTGCGCATACTATACACCTCATAGAAAAAATAGATCCACTCAAATATTTGCTAAGTAAGGCTACCCTCACAGGTAGACTTGCTAAATGGATGATGATACTTTCAGAGTTTGACATAGAATACCTTGAGTGTAAGGCAATCATAGGACAATCTATAGCCGAACAATTGGCTGATTTCCCATTACAAGATGATGCACCTATTCAAGTTGAATTCCCAGATGAGCATCTTATGTATATGACTGAAAGAACATGGAGGATGTTCTTTGATGGATCTTTTATGCAAAATGGTTCAGGAGCTGGTGTGTTGTTTATTTCTCCTCATGGATACAAAATTCCTAAGTCTTACAAATTATTGTTCCCATGTAAAAACAATATTGTTGAGTATGAAGCTTTAACAAATGGACTTAAGATAGCCATAGAATGGAAAATTACAGAGTTACACATCTATGGGGATTCACAGCTGATAATCAACCAAGTTAATGATGAATATCAAACAAAACATGAGAAAAAGGTACCTTACAAGAAACTGGTTGATTCCTTAAAGAGATACTTCACATTTGTCACATTTCAGCAAATCTCTAGAGAAAAAAACAAGGCAGCTGATGCTATGGCTACACTTGCTTCACTTCTTCAGTTAGAGTAACATGAATCAAGATTTAAATTCCTGGTGGAAGAGCTACATCACCCTATCTTTGACTCCAAAGAAAGCCATATTATTTGTACCCTTGTTGGTCATGAATCATCCCGTTATGGTGCCATTTACTCATACCTTCATGATGGCATTATACCTGGAACCTTTAACCGATCTAAATGCAGCAACCTTGCCCAAAATGCCTCTCACCATTCCCTTATCGATGGTGATTTGTATAGGAGGGGTCTAGATGGAACACTTCTTAGATGCTTAGAAAAGGAAGAATCTGACCAAGTGTTAGTTGACATTCATGAGGGAATCTGTGGGGGACACTCCAATGGTCTTTCCATGGCCTGAAGGTTGCTTAGGGTGGGGTACTATTGGCCCATGATGCAGATTGATGTAGTAGCTTTTGCAAAGTCATGTGAAAAGTGTCAAAAATATGGTAACTTGATACATGCTCCAGGTAGGGATCTCATTCCTTCTATATCTCATTGGCCATTTCAGTGCTAGGCCTTTGACCTTGTTGGGAAGATTCATCCCAACTCATCAGGTGGGAAAAAATTTATTATTACTGCTACTAATTACTTCACTAAATGGGTAGCAGTTGTCCCACTTTCTGTTGCCTTGGGCAAGACAGTTTCTTTATTCATTCTGAACCATATCATCTGTCGATATGGAGTGCCTTCCAAGATTATTACTGACAATGGAGGCCAGTTCAAAAATAAGGACCTTAAACAACTCTGCAAGAAATTCAAGATTAAACAATATTGGTCCTCCATTTACTTCCCGCAAGGAAATGGTGAAGCAGAGGCATCAAACAAGACCATTCTTAAAATCTTGCATAGAACAATCTGTAAGAATGGTAGAGATTGGCATTTACATATAAATCTGGTTTTGTGGGCCTATAGAATGAGTATTTTTACTCCTACTAGGGCTACTCCTTTTGCCCTTGCATATGGTGCTGAAGCAGTGTTACCTTTGGAGGTTGAGATTCCTTCACTTTGAGTTTCTCTCCATGGTCTAGTTACAGATGAAGACTACCGTGCCATGAGACTTCAAGAGTTAGAACTTCTAGATGAAAAATGTCAAGCATCATTTGACCATATGAGGATCTATCAAAAGTGCATGTCCAAAGCCTTCAACAAAAAGGTTCACCCTAGAGAATTCCAAGGAGGAAATATTTTCCTACGTGAAAATCCTAAGAATCAACAACATAGAGATCAAAAGTGCAAATTTGAACCTAATTGGCTTGGACCTTATATTATTACAACAAATTTTGGGACAGGTGCTTATTTACTATCTACAAAAAAGGGAGAACACCTCCCTGATCCTATTAATGTCTTGCACCTGAAGAAGTTCTATCCATGATGCCCATTCTGTCTGGGGGCATCCTTTTGTACATATTTATTGATCCTGAAAAAATCCAAAAAAAAAATGATATATTGTCAAAAATTCTAAAAATCAGAAAATGTCCTGAAAAAATGTTCATCTTAGTGAAAAGCTAGCAATAGGCGCTTTGATGTATGTAAAAAAAATTATATATTTCAAAAATACAAAAAAATCAAAAAAATTTAAAAAAATAGAAAAAGTGCCTTGGTGAAAACCTAGAAATAGGTGCCTTGGTAGAAAAAAATTATAAAAAAAATTTATAAAAATTCCTAAAAAAAGAACAAGAAAATGAAAAAAAATAGAAAAAATGAAAAAATTGTAATAAAATCCAAGTGATGAAAACCTGGAAATGAGTGCTACTTGAGGCCTTTGCACCCTTATTTCTCAGCGTGTGTCCTCAACACTTAGCCTTTCTCCATCATGCCTTGTCCTTGTTGCCTTGGTCTGGAATTGGTCTTTGTCTTTGTCTAGGGGGCATACCTGTGTTAGCTTTGGTCTCTCGGATGCGTTAGTCTTTAGGACATCTCACAAATGGTGTTTTTCAACACCACCCCAACTGTATTCTTTAATACAACCTCTGACATCGAGTGTTTTTCAACACTTATCGGTTTGGTCTTACAAGTCTCTTCGTGATGCATAGCTAGAGGACTTGGGGCATGGAACATGTTTTTATTTGCTTCTTGCTTTATGCTTCACTATTTTTGCACAACCATTCTGCTGGTCATCCTGGCCTCTATGCCTTGATGCGAGCGTGGTTTTTCTATATTAAATTGGGTAAGCTAACATCACAGTCATCTTGACCTTTATGTCTTTGATGCTTATGTTAGAATCTTTCCACATTCCAATCTGATATAAATCACATTCATATCTTCATAGTTGCGCTTGTGACTAGTGATGATTGTGATTTTTTGATGTCCGTTAATAATGGCCCAATGATGAAAATAAGTTCCTTAACATTCTCTAATGAACGATGAGCACAAAATTCCTATGTTACAGTTTCTCTATTGCAAGTATACCTTTGCATTTTCATGTAGCTTGCATTGTTAGACCTCATGTTAGTTTGCATTTTTAGGATGCATTATGAGTTTGAGCTGGGGGTTTTTCCTTCATCTTTCTTGTGGACTTTTAATCAACTGTGGTTACATTCTTATCTTCATTTCCTTATCTTCTTTCGTGATCTCAATCAAAATTTTCTATCTTACACAGTTGATTGATTTTGGGGCAAATTCTCTTTCTTCTCTCCATTTCTTTCCACCTTTTCCGAACTACTATCTTCCATTTGCTTTCACCCCACTTCTTTTCTTCTAATTCAACCTTGGGGCAAAATATTTCATTCTTGATGATCTACCTTGGTTCTTTAATCTTTATATCTTTCATCTTACATCAAGAACCTTATCTTTAATTTGATTTGATCAAAATTTATCAATTTGTTGTTTCTCCTCTATCTCATTTCAATTTCGATCACGAGGGGGAAGTACCTATCAAAATTTAATCTTTGATTCAGATTTATCAATTATATCAGTCTTGCTTGAGATTCTTATCTCTGACATGTCAATTACTTATTTCGGTGTTGACTTTATCTTTTTCAATTGTGATTATTTTTGTCTTGATGTGTTCCCGAATCGACCACATGTCTGGGTTGTTTTGTGATCCCAAGTCGACCTCACACTTCAACTGCATTCTTTGACTACATGTGTTCCCGAGTCGACCACACATTTGTCAAAGAGGGGCAAACGTATGCACCCTAAAATGGTCGCCTAGACTATGGGCCCCATTTATCATTTTATCATTTATCAATTTCCTGAATCAATGATTTGCAACATTTTAATTCAAATCAAGTTCCTTGATCAAATTGTAATTAATTCAATTATTTTAATATTTCCTAAGGTTTGATCATTTTTATCTAATTAAAAGATTTAATTTTCTTTTTAATTAAATAAAATTTATCTTATTTAATTAAAAGATTTAATCTCCCTTTTAATTGAATAAAATTTATCTTATTTAATTAAAGTAAATTTCTCCCTTTTAATTAAATAAAATTCCTCTTATTTAATTAAATTCAATTTCCCCCATTTAATTAAATAAAATTCTTCTAATTTATTTAATTAAGAGAAAACCCCTCTTTTAATTAAATAAATAAAAATCCCCACTTAAAGCACTTTATTTGTTGAAAAAAGGAAATAAATTAAATAAAAATTCCTTTTTCATCACATCTTCCTAAGTGGTGGGTTTTTTCCTCTTAATCTCAACCATTGATTATTTCTTTTTGCCTCTTAATCTCAATCGTTCACTTTTCTTTATAAGGAAACCTCTCCTTCTCATTCAAGGGGATAGAATTTTTAGTATTGTTATGCTGTAGGCTTGGAGAGCAATTTTGGAGGAGGGTTTGAGCACTTGAGCTTGGATATTGCAACTTCTCTCTTCTTGTCTTCTTCTTCTTGCATCCATGGCTATTCATGTAGATTAGATTCATATTTCCTTTCATAGATTAATATTGCATCCATATTTCCTTTCATAGAATAATCATGCACTATTATCATTTAGATTAATTTCCTTTCATGCATTGTTATCATATAGAGTATATCTCATTTTCATGCATTGAATCTCTCATTTCATGGTGTACATGCATGGGCACTAACTAGGTCAATCTGAGGGCCCCCATTTCAAACCTTTGCACTCCATGACTAGAGAGCTATGGATCAATATTTGAGGCCTCATTCTTGAGCAACCTTGGATGGAATGATTCATAGAAGTGTGTCAACATTTTAGCACACAGTGACCAGTACATTTATTCATTAAATACATTATAGAACTAAGACAACACTATGTTGACCTAATTTTGTAATGTATTCAGTGAATACATTATAAAAATAAGTCAGACATGTGAAATATGAGAATATGAAGCTTCCAATATAACAAGTGCACTTTGCTGACTATAGTGACCAGTATATTTATTCATTGAATACATTACATAACTAAGGTTGTGCACTATGTTGACTTGGTTTTGTAATGTATTCAATGAATACATTGTAAAACTAACTCAGACATGTGAAATATCAGAATATGAAGCTTCCAATATAACAAGTGCGCTATGCCAACTATTTTGAGCATCACATTTATTCATTGAATACATTACAAAACAAAGGTTGCACTATGTTGACCTAGTTTTGTAATGTATTCAGTGGATACATTGTAAAACTATATCGGACGTGTGAAATATTAGAATATGAAGCTTCCAATATAACAAGTGCACTATGTTGACCATAGTGACCATTACATTTATTAATTAAATACATTACATAATTAAGGATACACTATGCTCACTTGGTTTTATAATGTATTTAGTGAATACACTATAAAACTAAGTTGAACATGTGAAATATGAGAATATGAAGCTTCCAATATAACAAGTGCACTATGTTGAGTTTAGTTTTGTAATGTATTCATCGAATACATTAGAAAAGAAAGTGAGCAATGTAAAATATGCTTATAGGTAATGCATGCAGTAAACTATGAGAAACAAGAAAACCATGAGAACAATGCAAGTAGATATCTTTAGTAATTGAAAATGGGTTAAGTTGACATTGACTATATGCATTGTTAAGCTGACATAGTCTATATGCATTGTTAAGCTGACATTGACTACATATAGTAAACAAGTATAGTAGTAATTGAAGACAAAGTATTCAACGATGAGTTAATTTTCTAATTTATTCATTGAATACATTACAAAAGTAAGTCAACACTATGAAATATGAGACTGTGAAGCTTCCATGCTTGTAAGTAATGCATACAGTAAATAATTCGACAAATACAATAACAACTACAAATCACCAAATCAATTTGTATACTTGTACCAATTGGTAATTGTTTCCTTTCATATCAAACATTTACAAAAAATCTTACGTCGTATGGTAATTGTTTCTTTTCATATCAAATATTTACAAAAAACTTACATCTAATGGTAATTATTTATTTTCATATCAAATATTTACAAAAAAAAAAAAGCATAGCCCACAAATCCTTTGCCATAGCCTTCAACATTTGATTTCAACCTTGTTCATCACCTTTGATGACATAAAACTAAAACATATCTGAATACATTACAAAACTAATTCAACCACATCCATCAAAATTTTGCAACTCCTTTAAGTGCCCTTAGTTATCCATGAGAATGGGAAATGAAATAGGATTGTGGCAGCCAATTCCACTACTCTCTCCTCCAGTAATAGGAGATGTGAATTGAGGAGTTTACTTAATCAAATTAACTAGTTGAGCTAGTATTGTGCAATTGTGGTCGGCGTTGGTTTCCACCTGTGAGGAGGGTTCTGCGGGTTGCACTTGTTTCACATTAAGTTTTACCAATTTTGGGGCCAAAATATTTATCATGTCAAGAAGTGATGGGTGTTGGGAGAGAAGAGGTGTGTCGGGCATACTCACTGTCTCTAGGGTAGCTGGAATTATTGTCTCTTTAGTAGGTGCACTTAGTGTAATGGTTGTATTTATGGAAGGTGTATTTCCCTTGTTACCTCCATGTCATTTAGGAGCATTTGGGTTCTCTTCTCTTTCTCTTCACATTTTTTCCTTTTGACGTGCCTTCTCTTCAACTCATTTTCCTTTCTTCGCAACATCTCTTGGCCTTTGTTGTTATCTCTCTTCCCTTAAAATTTTGTTTTTGCAGCTTTGGCCTCACTTTCTTCTTTCCTCTCCCTCATCTACTCCTTCTTGCATATTACATTCTTCTTCAGCTACTTCTTAATGTCTTCTTGTTAGTGAAGTTATTTAACATACTCATTAGATGTTAGTATTTGTGAATTCCTGCTTAGACAAAGCACCCAATGACATGCCCCACGTGCAGATTGTTGCATCCTTTGCATGGGTAATACAAGAATCAATTGGCTAAACCAATAGGTTGTTTAGTGTCAAAAGGCATGCATGCCATAAGTCAACATCCCCATCATGGTCACTTGGGAGTTGGGTATCATCACACAAATGACTATCGAATTCATCCCAATTCTCTCCATTTGCAAAGTAGTGGATACTGTCAGTTGGATCAACATGTGGTGGTGAGGGAATTGATAGGGAAACATCCTCCTCTACATAGTTAACTAGTTCATAAGGTTGTGTTGGAAATAAAAATCCAACATCAATGGAAAATCCATCATAGTTTTCTCGCTACTCCTGGTTTGGTTGGTGCTCATGGTTTGGTTGGTGCTCATGGATTTCTTGTTGCGCATGGTTTTCTTGCTAATAATCTATTGCATTAGTTTCTTCCCCTTGATATGTTTCATTGTAATTTCTCACAAATCTATTAATTGAATCTTCATTGTATCCTCTAAATTGCATAAATGCTTCCACTATGATTGCCTCCCCCTTGCCTTCAAGTACATTTTCATTGGACCTATTGATCTGAGTGATCCTGAACTATAGGTTTAGGTTGAGGCTAACATGATCCCATTCTGAGATCCTCATCAATAATAAAAGCCTCACTTAGCCTCATATCTTCCACTAGGGAATACTGGTTGAAAGGCCATATGCCTATCCTATGGAATCCACTCATTATATTGCTCTGTGTCAGTGCCAATTTGAATTCTTTGTTGGCCAGTGTTACCAAATCTTCACGTCCATTGTCAATCAAGAGGTTTTTGGCCAACCACAAGTTTCTATGTTGTTTGAAGTATGTTTTAAATGGTGAAAAAACACTCACATCCAATGGTTGACACTTATGTCTGGTATGTGCGCGAAGTGTGAGTAGATCTATTCCTAGCTCTCTTACTTTGTTAATTGTATGCTATGCCACATGGCTGCCATGACCATCAAATGCAAGAAGTGACCTATTTGAGGGAGAGACATCACCAGGGATTTTTCTTGCAAAGTGGTCCAGCCAGTTGAGAAACAACTCCTTCATCATCCATGCATGTTCTTGTATTGACATGCATGCCCCGAGCTCACAATTGAAAATGTAATTTTTAATGTGTCTCTTTTCTTTGAACAAGTAAAAACTAGATATGTGCATACCAAAAATACTCACACATGCAAGAATAGTGATCCATTCTCTACATTTTGAGATTATTTGTTGGACATTTTTGGCTCCCATACATGCAATCACTCTCATACAATAGTTACGTCTAGCTTGCATTCATGTTTCATCACGATTCCATATTTTGCTAGACCTGTAGTGGTTGAGGTTATACACAGTTTTCAGGTTGTCATAAAAATATGCTACAATGGTAGGATGAACCTATTAGCACTATATTTTTTAAATTTACCATGAATACTAAGAGGTTCTTTCCCACGTTGTTTTAGTAGGGGTTTTGTCTTTTTATATGAGAGAATCGATAAAATTTTGCTTGGCAGTTAAAGTCTTTGACCTTTTTGTCTAGTCACAAAGTCGCACTCATTTTTTCATGCTATTAGCTAACTGCACGAGTGAGCGATTGAGGTGGTTTGTTATGTCATTGCACAGTTGTGGGAGTAATACATGCTATTTATTTAAATGTGCGAGTGAGCGATGCGGTCTTAATTTTATTTGTCTCTCACTCGCCATAGAAGTTAACTTAGGATCTTTCTTTGCATGAGTGAGTGAGCGAGGTCTAAGTTATGTAGTCACTCAGTCACTAAGGTTCGTTGGTTAAGGTATTCTGGCTCATGAGTGAGCAACACTATCTAAGTTGTACTCTAATTGTTTCCATCACTCACTCGTGATAAAAATTATCTTAGCATTTTTTGGTTTGCGAGTGAGTGATCAAGGAAAATGTTATCTCATCGCTCACTCGCTAAGGCTTGGCGGTTGAGGACTTTTGGTTCATGAGTGAGAGGCATAGTCTATGTTATATTTAAAAATGGGTTATCACTCACTCGTTATGGTTAAGCTCATGTAAAATATTCTTTAGTGAGTGTGAGATTAGATGAAGATCTGAATGGAACTAGTGGTTGTCGCTCACTCACAAGGATTCAAAAATGTTAAATAAAAGTTTTGCAAGTGCACGACTGGAGATCCAAATCAAATCAATGGATCTCATTCACTCACCAAATGATCATGGTCTTAAGGGAAAGTGTTTTGAGTGCAAGAATATCTGAAAGAAAAAGATTTTATCACTCACTCACAAGGAGGAAATTTGAATTCCTAGTTTGTGCTGTGAGTGCGCGACAAGATGCCATGTGTCTTACTCCCAAGTTTTACACAAAAAAAAGAGAGGATAATGTATGCTTAGATCTAGCCATAGTAATCAAGTTTGAATTAATGGCAGCATTAGTTGCAGTCATCAATGGTGTGATTTCACAAGTGTGATAGAATTTTAGTGAATTGGACAACAACTGGATGTGATCGTCTATAAATGTATGTGATTGTGCTTGGATTATGTACCATTTTCTTTCTGCTTTCACAAAATTTTGAGCATTTTAGAAGAAGCTTTTTTCTGAGACAATTTATGTGAAGGAAGGATGAGTCAAGAAACTTCAAGCGTGACATCAAAGGGGTCTGGTAAGAAAATAGCTGCGGGGAAGAAATATCTAGATGAATTTGCAGATTTACTACTAGGAACTTCCAGTGCAAATTGGATGGAATGGAAAGATAGATGGTTCCAATGCATAAATCTGGTCATGCTAAACTATTTGGGTAATACTTTGTTCCATTATTTTTGGAAGAAAAGGGTTAAATCAATTCCTATAAGAAATCCATGGAACCTGAACATGGCTAAGATAATTTTTCTTGATGTGGATTTGATCAAATGTCTAGCTAAAATTTATTGTCCTATGGCTAGAATAATTAGGAAAAGAAATAAAGAAGCCCTACCAGCCATAAATAGAAGAAGCGTTGTAGATGTTTTCAAGATTTTTGGTGTGATATGCATTGAGATTGATTTAGATAAGATAAATGTTGACTATGAGAAGCATCATAAGTTGATAAAGAGGCATGAAATGCAAATTTGTATGCCCAGGGTGGACCAAAATTTGGTTGCAGTTACTGATGATATACAACCACCATTTGATCTCTCGTTCTTTCACAATTACATAAAGTGCACGAGTTATGGATTGAGCAAGGTTATGGGTTTTGATGGAGATTCAACTGTGCCTGCTGACTTATTATTGATGGCCATCAAAATTCAACATCCAGAGGTAAACACAAATTATGATTATGTAGGTTATGTGGTTTTTTTCATACACAATGCATTGGTGGAGATTCAGAAAGGTGTTCCTATGCCTACATTCAAACATTACTCCCACTTGATGTTTCTGATTCTATATTACAACAAGAAATCCATGTATAAAGAGTTAGAGTTGTATGAATTAGAGTATGGGATTGATATGCCTACATAGAGATGGACTCAGTTATGCGACAGCTCATCATCACTTTCTTCTTTTTTCTATTTTCAAAATTGGATTGTTGCTCCAATTTCACATATGTTGGGAGTTGATAGGGAAAGGTTGTCCATTAATGTTAAAAGGTTATTAAGACCTTAGAATTTTATTCAAGATTGGTCAGTCAGTCATAATTGGGTTGATTTTTTATTTTTTGAGTAATTCACTATCATTAGGGTTTATGGATGCTCTCAGCCACCACATATACTCCCTAAGTTTGTCCCACTCAGAACTGATTTGATAGAATTCATTTGGAAAATCACTTGGGTAGATAAGGAGATTTTAGAGAGACATGGGAAGGGTACTTTCATCCCTAGGTTATGAGTGGCATATGATTTTTATATAAGAAAGAAGGCTTTTGAGAAGGTTAATGGTTTTTTGAAGCAATATAGAATGGCAAACACTGTGTCAGGGTTTTGTGATACAAAGAGGTTCATTCAGTTAGCTCTGAAAGATATGACTCCGTGGGAAAATGTTAGGGATCATGAGGGTTTAGATGATGAAGACATTATAATAAATAAGATGAATAGGGTTGAGGTCCAAGAAAGGAGAATAAAATGGAAAGATCTTCTAAGAGTGGAAGATGAATGGAAATAATCAGATAGTACATTCTCTGGGTTCTTTCCTGATACACCCTATCTCCAAAGGATTGAAAAGATGTTGGAGTTTTATGAAAAATTTATGGCACAAATTCCAACATTCAATGATGAAGGTGCACAACCCCAATAATCATAAGGCACATTGGCCTTATAGGACAAAGGATTGTTTGAACAATGCGAATAAGGTGAAGAGATTGGGGAGGAGGATATTTCTACTAGAGAGCCACCAAGTAAGAAACATAAAACAAAAGATAAATTTGTTGAGGTGAGAAGAAATATGGAAAACATTGTGGTCACAGACCAAGGCCTTTAGGAGAATTAGAACCCAATTGCACACCTTTCCACAAGATGAAGGGCAAGGTGAAAGTGAAATGATTTTAAATACAAATATGGATGAAAGAATGATGATGGAAAAGGAATTCATGAAATATGATCAATTTAGATGAGTTCAAAAGTTATCATTTAAATATGAAACAAAGGGAGTTAAGGTAGAATATGATAACAGGGGAAGGAGGAGAAGAGAATAATGAAGTGATTGTCAAGACACTCCAAGAATATGAACCTGAAAGTGAATTGGTCAATGTTGAATAGGCTAGGCTCCTAGTACATAATAGTGGAATATTATTGATGCCTTATTGGGATTTTCAATCCACTTTTATCATTGACCAAATTAGAAAGTAGGAGAACACCATGTTCAAATCTAAGGTTGAAATAAATGGTGTTGAGAGGACCGGGTTTTGATCCCAAGTATAATACTTTAGCTATTTTTTCCCTTGGTCCTTCCACACAAAATCCTCTGGTTTTAAATATAAGGGAAGAAAAGAAAGCTGACAGGATGATATGGAATTTACATAACACCAGTGACACAAAAATTGCTCACTTAATGACCCAAGTTTCATTCATGAACTTGGCCAAAATAGAGGACTTGTCCAAAAGGTATGAGCAAACTTTCAATCAAATTATTGCATTGGCTAATAAGCATGAAGAAGTTATGATAGAGAAAAAATGCCCTGGAGGAAAAAGTGGAGGAACTAAAGAAAGAATTGGAGGAAAAACAAGTAAATGAAATCCCACAGGTGGCTGTGGAAAATAGGGTAGATGCATCTATAGAAACCCAAGGTGATATAGGAGAAGATGAGGGCCAGAAAAAGAAGTATTTGAGAGAGAAAAATGATAATGTTGTTCCTATAATCCTTTCTATAATACAACATCAGGTGGGTGTTTTGAAACAAAAGACTTCATTAGTGCATGCAATGCATGAGTCACTCGAGGATGCATGCAAAATTGCTACTGAGGCCATTGTATTTATTGAGCCTATTTTCATAACATGGTCAAGAAGGACTAGAGTGATGGATAAGTTGAATACAACAATGTTATATAGTGATTATTTCCCTCCTAAGATTGTAGAAACTACTAAGATGATAAAAGAGATGAACATCTCTTATGCTTTTTTTCACTGGGAAGGATGAGCTGATATGCAATAAATTGTAGTTATTTGGTAAGAACTACAATGCACTTATCCCTCAAATTTGTGATGATAATAATTTTCTAAAACCATAGTTGGAATTGGAAAAGGAATTTGATGAAATTTGGAAGACTGATGAAGTTAATAAACATTTGGACAAGGATGTGGATGTTGGCTACTCCAAGGATTTGATTGACAGCCTGTTCAAATTTGAAGTGGATATGACTAAATTTGTTGTTGAGGCCAAGATGATTTTAGATGCCAGGTGGATAGAAGCCTTGGCTAAGTTAGAACAAGAGAAAGCTTTCAGTTGGCCCACCGATAAGGAGGTGAACAGGTGGGAAGATAAGTTGAAAGGTAAGAAGATATCTTCAAAGCAGAAACTACTTCTGGTTGGATTTGCAGTTCCTTTTCACCTCCCATTTTTTGTCATAGGAGTTGTTATTTTGTTGTAATCAAGTTGTTGCAAAATTTTGAAATCTTTCCATGTAGTCCGAAGCTTGTTGCATCCTAAGTTATAAAATGATTCCAAGACTACTAGGAAGAGGATAGTCATTTTTCATTTGAAATACAATAGCATTGTATAACCCTGGTTTGGGACCAAGAATTTGATAAGGGTTTTTGAAGTATACTATTGAATGTAATAGCATTATCTTGATATGAATACAAATACAAATCCATCAACAGTTTCTGAACTATGATGAGTAATTGTCTTTATTGCTATATTCTGAGTTTTTATCAAATTAAATAACTAAGGATTGTTCAATTTATATATTTGTTAGGTAGATTTTGAATTCATTTTAGGGTTTCTCTTAAGGGGAGGATAAATTTCCTTAGGATTATTTCAGTGAAACTTGGAGTTTTTAATAAATTTGATGATTATCTCTAAATATGTGTGAGGGTTGATATATAAGGTATGTTTGTCCTCTATTCAAATCTTTAGATGTTTTTGAGTTTATGTTTATGGCAAGTGGTTATGAATATTTGGAGTGACTCCATTCCCTAGGATAAGGCACTAGTTTTTATTCGTTTGGGGTGGGTGACTATCATTACTGAATTAATCTTTGTTACTCTATTTTAGTTATATTAAATAAATGTTACAGAAGTTAGAATTTGAAATTTCCACTATGCACTTGTTCGAATAATGTTGTGATTTGATCATTCCAAGTGAGAAAAGGATAAACCTACCTAAGTTTATGGAACTTAAAGTGTAGAGGGCATAAAAACCCTATTTATGTTCTTCTCTTTCTTGCTTGATCAGTGTATGGGAAAATAGAGTGGGCTTATTATAAGTATTTTATTTGTGAGCAAGAAAAGGAACTAACAAAAAATGGTGCCTCTACTGGGGACTTTCAAGGAAGAAATGCCTTTAAAGGTTAGTTGGAAACTCTTGTTTCATGTATGTTAAAACCTTGAAATCTAGTTCATAAATCACAAGTTGTATGATGCACCTCATTATTTTGTACTTTGGTATCATTTTCAAAGTGAAGTCTCAATGTTTTTTTTCTTTCCCAACAAGTTTTGGGTGGCGACTCTGAGTAATTGGTTATAGTGTTTCTAAGGGAAACATTAGAAGATCAAGTGTTGTGGGATTTAATTTTGGATAGGATGAGGAATGCAAATGCATACATGAAGGAACACTCTAAAGTTGTATTAGAGGTTGATATTCCTAAAGATCCTAGAAGAATTTCTTCTAGGAAGGGAGAATTTTACAACAATTCTTCCTGGATACCTAGGTTTGTAGGTCCAAATCAAGCCCTAGGTACTATCCTAGAGAAATATATTACTGTACCTTTGAATCTTGAATCTAGTACTATGGGTTATTTTGATGATTTGTTTGGTGCCCCTGCACCAGAAAGTGTATCACAAAAAAAGGGGGTAACCCAAGTCCAATACATGGGAAATTCTTCTACAAGTATAATAGATACCCCTTATGAGTGATTGGAAGACCAAAGGGAGGGTGATTTGATGAGTATATATGATTCCCCAAGTTCTGATATGGAAGAAGTCCTTAGGGATAATGGCCTTTTAAAGAAGGAATTAAAAGAGAAAATGCTTATCAAGTAGAGAAATGATAAAAGTAGAGAAGAGGAGATTAGAAATGCTATCATTGAGAGAGAGGATTTGAAGAAAATGGTTGCCCAATTGAAATTCAAAAATCAGGGTGCAAAAGAGAGATTCCATGGTTTAAATAAGAAACTTTTTGGTGATGTGAATACCATGAGGAAAGAACTCCAAGAGAGAGAGAAAACTTGTTGAAGAAAAATGATCTTGAAGATGAGGTCCATGTATTGAGGAAAGTCCTTACTTATGAGAATCAAAAGCCTCCTAAGTTTCAAACCTCTCTTCAAGATATACTAGCAACCAATGCCAGACAAACATGTGTTGATAGAGGAAAACAAAAAATTACTGGTATAAAATTTTCCGAACCTAAAATTGAAGAAGGGGTATCTCAAAATATTTTCTCACTTGATATGGAATTGGAGAGAGCAAGGAAGGCCAGGGATGATATTGCTAAGAAGTTGGAAAAAGTGGAATTAGAAGCTGCCACTGCAGAAATGAGAAGAAATATTTCTTTCTTTAATTCCTCCACTCACACCAATTTGATAAATAATACTACTGCATCTACTAAAGGCATGTCTGGGTCTACTTCCAAGATTTAGAATACTAGTGTTAGTGAAAATTCCCAGATACCAGGTGCAACTCAAAGCCTTGCAGCACATTCAGGAGGAAGTGGACTAAGTGGTACTGCTGGTCATCAAAATATAGGCACTGGTAGTAATAGCCAGAACCTTGGCACAAATTTTCAAAGAAGACCTATTCATTTGGAGAGGTATAGGAAATTATTTTTTGATGGTATCTTGGGCCAGCCAAATGTTATCCCTAATGAGCTTAGAGATAAAATTCCCAAATTTAGTGGAAATAATGCTATAACAGGTGAAGAGCATCTAAAATTTTTCACTGATAAGATGAATGATTATGAAATTGAAAATGAAGATGTTGTGATGAAATTGTTTGTGTAGTCTTTATTTGAGGATGCAAGAGATTGGTATCGGGGATTGCCTAATAATAGTATCTATTCATGGGATGAGTTTGTTAGATGTTTCAAGGAGAAATATGGTGATAAGATAAACTCTAGTTTCATGTTGAATGAATTGAACAACATGAAGAAGTTTTAAAATCAGAGCATAGCCAAATTCAACATAAGATTTCAAAAGGCTATGTATAAACTATTCCAATTATTGAGTTTGGATGAGAATGTTTTCCTCACCACATATTGCAATACTTTGGATGGAAAGACAACTTACTTATTGAGGGGTAAATATCCTTATACCATGAGGGATGCTTATAAATTGACCATAAACATAGAGAGTAACAAAAGAGCCTTTGGTAAGCTTGGAAAGAGGGATGATAATAGACTCTAGAAAGAGTCAAATGGATAGTCTACTAAGAATCCCAAAGAAGAGGATAAGATGGATGCTCTGGTGAATGTGGTGAAAGACCTTACTGCGAAGGTAGATAAAAATGAAAAGGGATTTCAAAGTAATAGATAGAAATATCAACGGTAAGATAAATCTTATAGGATGCAGGAATCTCCTTAAAAAACAAATTGGAAAGATGGTGAGCCTGTGCCAGAAAAATCAACTGATGCAAAGGATAGGGATATGCCTGACTTGTTGAAGAAAAATAATAGACACAATGTGGAAAACACTCCCTGGTGTACACCTTGCAATATGCCTCATTCCCCTTTCCAATATGCGGTGGTTCAAGATTTGACAGAGACACATGAGAGTGGTGGAGCACAAGAAGGCCAAAGTGATAAGAGGCCTTCAATGAACATGTGTGTGTTTACTATTGAAAATGATTATGTTGAATCAGAAGAAAAGGTGCAATTCACAATAAATGTTGAAAATAATAAATTAGAACATGTTCATCTTTGAAGACCTAGTGATGAGGAGGTAAGGTATCTTACTATTGCTACAGTGGCTCAGGAAAGAATCTCATACCACCTCCAAAACAGACAAGTTGATCAAGGTGAAAGCCGGCCTGGGTCACTCTTTATCAAAGAAGTCTCAAATGAGGAGTCTACTCAAAATGTAGATAAAACAAAATAAAGAAGGATAGATAAAGTAGGATCTGAAGAGACTCCTGACAGTAGAGGTAAAGTCACCCCTACCAATAAACAAAGGACACAACAAATTAAGTAGGGTAAAGGTAAATTTTTTTATGAAGTTGTTTTAAGCTTTCCATCTTTTGACATGAAACAGGCATTGTCTCAAATGAAGGTGTCTGTCCCTTTAGTTGAGATGTTGAAAATAAAAGAACATCGAGAGGATGCTTTCTCATTGCTTTCAACTTTACCTGATATACCAGATTTAAATGCTTCAAATTTTGAATCAAGAGGAAAGTAAGAAGAGAAAACTAGATCCCAGATATGTGTTGGGAATTTAATCACCCAAGAGCCTTCCCAGATTGATCCTTTTTATGTAACATTACTTGTTAATAATATGTTGTTGAAAAATTGTATGATAGATTCTTGGGTTGCTGCAAATGTGATGCCCTATAATGTGATGAAAGAATTAGGTTTAAAAGTTGACACTTCTTTTGGTAAATTTTATGCTATGGATAACAGGGAAGTGCCTGTGAATGGAACTCTGAAAGGAGATGAGGTCAAGCTTGCTGTATTCCTTGAGGTTATTTTTAAAATGGATATTGTTGTGGTGGACACTCAACCTCACTATGGAATGTTATTATCAAGGCGGTGGGCTGCAGCGGTTGGAGGACATGTACAGTTAGATATCTCCTTTGCTACCATTTCTATAAATGTAAATAAGGCCAAGCTATATCAAGAGCCATGTGCTCCAGTATTAGTTGAAAAGGTTGACCCAAAAATGTTGAATTGTTTTATGGATGTGGATATGAAAATTTTTAGAATTGAAGAGATTCAGCCTCAATTAAAAAATACTTACCCCATAATAGAAGAATTGGAGTTGCAATAGCATGGATTGTGGAAAATGTACTTTGATGGAGCCTACTCAAAAGATGGATTAGGAGTTGGTTTCTTATTTATATCTCCATCAGGTATTACTTTCAAGTATTCATTCTTGTTGGCTTTCTAATGTACAAATAATACAGTTGAATATGAGGCACTATTATTGGGGTTAGAAATTGGAATTAAACATGGTATTAAGTTATTAAGAGTTTCTAGAGATTGAGAGTTAGCAATATCTCAAGTCAGATCAAAATATGCTGCCAACAATGATAGGTTGACACAGCACAAACATCATGGCAGATTTCTTGGTCATCATTACTATGAAAAATGATGATCTGACATTAACAAGAGTTTATGTTATAGAGACCAAAGCTAGGCCTATTATCCATGATAACATATATAATTGGCATATTTTTGAGAATGATGATGACATCCTGACATTCATTCATTATTTAGACAACTATGAGGGCCAAAACATTGATTGTAATAATTTGGTAAAAACTGTTGATGGAAAAGAGACTATATTTGGAAATGAAATTGTGCAGTTATACAAAAATGAGATCCCCAAGGGTTTAACCCAATTGGAAGGGATGTTTAGTGACAATGATAGTCATATGTGTCAAATATCTTCATCCAAGATGGATGGATTCGAGGAAATAAATCTAGGATCAAAGTGTGCCCCTAAGCTTGTGTACATTTGAAAAAGGTTGGCACCTCACGTCAGAACAAATTTGATTAATTTTTTGAAAAGGTATAAGCATGTTTTTGCTTGGTCCTATGAAGACCTCAAGGCTTATAAGGGGGATCTTTTCCAACATGAAGTCCTATTGAAAAGAGATGTCAAGCCTTTAAGGCAAAAACAAAGGTTGCTGGAAATAATGGGAAGTGTGTACTAAGAGGGGAGGGGTGAATCAGTGCCTCTAAAACTTTTAGTAATTAACCTTTAACCTTATGTAATCAACTCTTTGCTTTACCAATCATATTTGTTGTTCTTTATTTATGCATGTGATATCAATTCATAATATGAATTGTATGTAGACATTCATAGAAACATTCATGAAATTAATAACACATAACACAAGATATAGTAATGCAAAAAACCCCTATTAAAAGGTAAAAACTGCGGTGGGGATGGCACCCACAAAAACTTCACTATCTGCAGATTGGAAGGGGTCGGTTAAGGCTTACAATTTGATCACTTTTGATGATCTAACCTATTAGGAGTATTATGTGGATACTAGTTAAGGTCTACTCTATTAAGAGCTTTAGCAATACTATTTAGTGTGCACTCGGTTAAGAGATTTACAATAGGATTGTTAAATCCACCTTTCTTGGAAGGATTTATTCTATTTGCTACACTTTTTAGAATGTAGAAAAAAATACTCATTGACCTGAATGTGTGCAATCTAGTATTACTGAGTATAAATCTATTAAAGTTTGCATGTACAAAGTATCACCTAATGTGATTGATTGATACCTCTATTGCTCGGTAGCCTTAGTTCTTGGCTCTTGATAACCAAATTCATATTTTGTTTCTTTTCTTCTTGAAACTCCCAATCTGATCCATAGATGTACTTGTTGGACACATTCATCCTCTCATCCATCATCAAAGAATGATTACAACATATGTTTATAACATAGATTGACCTACTTTTGTTTCACATATTACAAAACTAACTATATGATCAAAGGTTTACAACTTGACCTTGATCTCCTAATTTGCATGTTTTTAATCAATTAGACTGATTAAAAAAATTAAAATAATGTTTCTTGTTCCTCAAGAAATGGATTTAAAACAAATCAAAACTCTAAAAATAGAATATAGTTGTTTTATCTGACGTGGAATTCAGATCCAATTTTCTCAGGATAAAACTAACTTTCGGTGTTTGATGCTCGATTTGCTATGAAATCAATTAGATTGTCTTTCAATGTTCCTTTGTTGAACTATCCATCGGGTTCCCTTAATCTATTAGGTTGCTCTATTTCTTCTCTTTCGGTTTGAACTGTACTCTTCTTGTTGGGTTCCACTGTCAGTTTGCTCCTATTAGGTTCCACTTATCCATTTTTGGTTTTCACTTTGCAAGGTTGTGTCTTCGGTTTACATTGTATATTGTTCTATCAGTTTGTGCTTATCCTATATTTTTGTGTTGACTTTACTGATGGTTTACCTTTGCATAATAATGGCAAATTAATGTCATCAATTTCCCCCTTTGACATTAGTATCAAAAATTGATATGTGCAAAACTACTAAAGTATTTAGTATGTACACCATATAATTTCCTTAGTCATTTCATGACTCCTCCTATGCATATGTTGGTATAGTATATATGTGTATATGTACACTTTCCTTTATATTATCCTTTTATAGTATAATACATATTAGTTTCCCCATGTTGTATATCATGCACATATCATATTCAATCTTTCTGTACTGTGACATTTCCTCTCTCCTTTTTTTTGTTCTTTTTGTCACATATTAGTTTCCCCCTTTTTTTAAAATAAGGGAACAGGTGTATACCTATAGCTTATCAAAAATATGAGAGTAAGAGATCTTCATACCCTGCATCATCTTCTCCCATTTCTCCTTTAAGTTCTCAAGAGCCATATGCTCGAGTGTAATCTTGGCATACATGTCATAGATGTTGTCTGCTAGAGACATCTCAGGGGTGGCAATGAGTTGTCTTATCAAACGGATGTGTTTTTGTAGACGTGTGAGGTTTGGTAAGAGTTTATCCTATTTCTTGGTAACCTCTTCTCTGAATTGAGATTCTTCTTCCCACAGTTCTTTCCTTAACCTTTGTATCTCTATTATTTTCTCACAATGCAAGTTGACTGCATTGTCATCTGTTGTTAATCCCTTAGAACTTGTAGTTAGATCTGAATCTAACTTTGCTATCTTTTCATGATTTTCTTTAGTGAATTTATCCAATGTGCACAATTTTTGAACTAAGGAAACAACTTCAGTAATGATTGGATCTAATTAATTTGTTAATTCTGAAAGCTTTACCTTATTTTCTACCACTTCTTGGCTGATCTTTTCTATCAGTTTATATTGAAATTTCTGCTCTTCTCACTCCTAAATAGCCTTTTCTGCATAAACATTTTGTGTTTTGATTTCATCAGTGAGGATGGCAAGTTGATTTAGTATTGGTGCATTGTGATCAATGTCAATGTCGAGAACTATCTGGTTCAAGATATCCTGTGTGGTCTCTAGTACTATGGAGTCATGGTGCTCCTTTTTGAGCTTTTCTTGTAGTGATTTTCTTTGGCAGATTTCTCCATATTCTTGGAGTGATTCAAAATATAATATAGTTGGCTCACACTTTGGTATTTCAATTATTTCATGTAGTGTGACTTCCAACTTATTTTTCTTGGTCTTCTTCTTTTTCTTCTTTGATGCACCTGTATGTAGAACCATAGCCAGCTTCTCTGCTTGGTCTGATGTGCTAGATGAAGTGATCGGTGGAGTAGTGCCTTTGTGTTGTGCTTTAGTCTTAGTGTGTTAGTTGTGGGTGGATGTCTCCACATCAACCTTTATATTTTCTGCATCATCCTTCTTTGTGTCCTTAGGATTGATATCTTTGGTCTTGTCTCCTTCACTAGTGTCCTTTGGCACTTCATCGGTTTTCTTCATTTGTGCATCCTTTTTGGTTGTATATACATCTGTCTATTTTATATCTCCATCTATAGCCTTATCCTTTTCTCCTTCGATGATATTTTGTTCATTGATTCAATCTTTCTTTCCTTCATCCCCTGCATCCTCAGGAATGCTTGCATCGGGCTCGAGGGTCTTCTTCTTTTGTGAGATGATATTGATTGCTTGTATCAATAGTGGTATCTGGCCTAGTATGTCGGCTTGTGTAGTATTAGTGTATGTTTCTTGTTCCTTTGGCTGATCTGATGTAAGAGTAATATCTTCATCTTCCTTGACTCATCAACAAGATCATTGGTGATGTCAATAACAATATTATCCACAGTATTATCTGACCATGTTTCATCAGCAACATTCATGTCCTTTCTTTCTTACTTCTCCAATTCTACTGTGTTCACATCCTCTGCATCATTTATCAGTATGTGCTCTAGGGTAGCCTGAGTAGCATCCTTTTTAGGATCAGTGATGAGAGGTAATTCTCTCTTGGGGCTTGCTTCCTCAGTAGGTCTATTGAGTATTTTACTCCAGATTTTGTTACTGTCCTTTTCAAGCTCTATAAGCCTACCCTCCAGGACCTTGTAAGCTCTCAACTTGGGTGAGAACTCTTTTTCACATTTCTCCATCATCTCCTAGATTTCTTCCATTTTGGATTCGGGAGGCATAAGAGAAACTAGGACTCTTTCCTTTATCTCCTTCTCATTATGTAATGCATAAGTCCATCTAGCAGATAATCTTTCATGTAGTTCTTTTAGTATTTTGTCATCAAATTGTATGGGTACATATTTGAAGTTTATCAGTGCTTCCTCAACCTTTTTCTGATGTTTGGTCTCTAATGTTAGCCACTTTCTTACCTTGGTGTAGGTTAGTCCACCTCTTTTTGCAATTGAATCACATATCTTGTCAATATTTTTAGGAATCTTAGGCTTTTTTGTTTGGATGGATTCATCCTACTCTGTGTTCTCTATGTCATCCTTATTTAGGATGTTTTCTTCTCCTCTTTGGTTTTGTGGTCTTTTTTCATTGGAGGTTTTCTTTTGTAGGTCCTTACTTGACCTTTCTTAACAAATGAAGGACTTGCATCCTTTGCTGTCTAAATCCTAGTCTTAGTGGCAATAGTAGTCCTTGGCTTCTTTGCTAGTGGTGGAGGTGGTGAATCTAACTCTGTGGATTCTGAGTCACTCTCCTTCTTAGCTTCACAATTGGGTGACTGACCCTTGGTTTCTTCTATCTTGTCAGTTTCCTCTTATGTTACCGATAACCTTTTCTTCAAATTATTAACCATCTTGTCTTTCTTCCTATCAATATTCTTCACAACTAAGCTAGTTTTAATCCTTTCTTTGGCTTCCTCATATGTTCCAAACTTGGTTTGTGATTTGGCCAATGGCTCATTTATTAATGCATCAATAGCATTTGATGCTTTATCTATGTTCACCTCATTATCAAGTGGAGCCAGCCATGATGTCCTCGGTATAACTGTCTTGATGTAGGTGTAGTCAGTGTCTACCATAAAAAAAATATCAGTCTTGAATTTTTCTATTAACTGTTCTAGTATCCTTACTCTTGTCTGCATTATATCTTTGAACCTAGAAAAATATTCATCCATGACTGACTCAAATTTTCTCCTAGTGATTTGATAAATTCACTAATATGTATGGTCACTGGTCTACTAGTGTCCCATTTTATATTTCCTATAGATGGGAAGGATCCTTGAAAATAGAAGAATATGCACATGATGAGAGATCCAAACTTACATGAGTTGAACTTTCTTGTCCTTATTGTCTTCATGTTCTCATCCAATTGTCTTAGTAGAAGTTTTGATAGATCCAACTACAGTCCTTTCTTGACAATCTTGTATGTTGTATCCACTACTCTGGATGCAATGTTGTTCAACTTGCTAGCCTAAAAGAACTTGTATCCTAAGACCCATGCTCCAGATTTCAGTTCATCATCATTGATGGTGGATACCTTTAGTCCTCTTCCATCTCATGTTGCTCTTGTATTCTTCTCAATTTTAGCTTTAGGTGGGTATTTTAGTGCCTTTACCTTATCACTTATGGGATAACCGATAACAACATGTATAACATCCCTGGTTATCAGTTTTGGCTCATCCAACCATAATTTTTGGTCATGTATCCTGCTTAGTACTAACCGAATCCATTCGGTCTTGAACTCCTTCAGGAACCATAGGGCATTTGTGAGCCTTTTTACCTCAATGTGCTTATGCTCTTCCTTGACAGTGCCATCATCATTGCAAATATTCTTGAAACCTTGCTCAACTTCCAGATCTCCTATTTCTGTTATTTTGCAGTATATATACGCTCGCACGTCTTTCACAAGAAAAACCCTAGCTGGTATTCTTGAGAATGCACCAGCATTTTATGGTTGCAAGGCAACCTCTAGGCATATCTTATACTTAGGTTCCTCACATGTATTGTTATTTATTAGATTAACCTTATTCTTCTTATCACTCTTGATCTTAGAGGTCCTCGATGTGGTTTCCATCATTTTCAGAATTTAGGGCTTTCCTATAAATTATAAACACATTTTTTTGTTTATATATGCTGGTACTTACTCTTCACCTCTATAACTATTGGGATTCTATTGGAGTGCTTGTGAATCGAGTTGGAGGTGCTCTACAATTGGGTCGCTTCTTGCTCAGGTTTTTCTCCTCTTCTTCGTTGTGGTCGTTGTGTGAAAATGAAACCCTTCCATCATTTATTTATAGACTTTGCCCTAATTCGAGTCATTAACGCTAAACCATTTCTCAATGTGTGAAGACGGAGTCATCGGGAGATGCACTAACTTCTTTTTCAGTGAAAACATGATGCTTCGGGGTGGTTTTCAATTGTTCTTCTTAGGTGGGGGTGGTGATGTCACCAAATCCATTGGATAGGGTGTCACCAATTGTATTTCTTGGTCCAGCTTCACAAGTGTTTTTAGCTTTCCTCCACATTTAGTTTCTCATCTTCCTGATGTCTTCAATGGTGTTTCCATTGGGAAAGGTTCTGGTCTCTGTCATTCGGTCTCTGTAGTCTTTCTTTAGATGTCCAACTTTATGACAGTGTAAACATGTCATTCTGAGGTTAGTCTAGCTCTTAGACTTTCTTGTCCATTGTCTCATACAATTTGCAGCTATGTGGCCAAATCTGCCACATGCTGTACAGTTTTCCCATCTATTGTAATCCCAAACTTATTGGTTACCAACTCTTTTCGGTTGATAATAATTTTCTTGATCTTTAGGTTTCCATGCTTTCTTTTTCTTCTTCCAGCATTCAAGGGATGTGTGCCCATGCATTTTGCAAGTACGACAGTATTTGCCCATGTAGTTTTCCTTCTTTGGTTGTTTCACCTCAGATTTACATTCATATGCTTTATGTCCTTTCTTGTTACATTTATAACAAATTCCTATGAATGAAGGTGTGGATTAGAAATACCTTTCATTTTGTTCCTGCATATATTTGATGTGTGGTCTATCCTTCCACAGTGATTGCATGTCAACTATCTTTGTCTTACATTTGTGTACACATTCTTTGGATCATCTTGGTATAGTGATTCTACATTCTCAGTATATCCTAGTTTTAAATTGTTGTTGAATCTTCTTTGTCCATCCATACAATCATCCATCCTTTTTTTTCTTTCTTCATCTCTCTTGATTATGTCATTATGTTGTTGCTGAATTCTCACTTCTTGTTTGAGCTTTTCATTTTCTTCTCTTAGCTCACTGATGGCTTCTATTCTTTCAATGAGTTTTGTATTCATTCTGTTTGCCCCTTGACTCATAATAATAATATGATTTGTGATCTCATGATGATGTTTTGTAAGTCTTTGTATTTCTAACTCTTTCTCTTATAATTTTTCAGTAATCTTCATCCTATCATCAATAGCTAGTGTTCTCTCTTTCTCAGCTTGTCTAGCATTGTTCATGACATCAATCATTCTTATCATCTATGTCTCTTGACCAATTTGCAGAGATTTCATTTGTCCAGCCAGATGTTGATTGATTTCATTCAGACTTGTGATGCTTTCTTTAGATGTGTCTGATTCCTTGCTAGTTGTAGATCCTGAAGATTCAAATAAATCTGGTATCTCTTTTTCATGATAGTCTTTTTCATTGTTCCAAGTTTCCATAACTTTCCTTTCATCCAGTAGCTATCTCATTTTGATTATTGCTTCTTTGTACTGCTCATAGAAGATCTCAATTTCTAGCTTATGATTCTCAATACTCTTGTCAAGCTTGTACTTCTCCATTGTATAATCTTTTCTCTTAAGTCTTTAAACTTTCCAAATAAGAGATATAGCTCTGATACCAATTGTTGGAAATAATGGGAAGTGTGTACTAAGAGGGGAGGGATGAATTAGTTCCTCTAAAACTTTTAGTTAATTAACCTTCAACCTTATGTAATCAACTCTTTTCTTTACCGATCATATCTGTTGTTCTTTCTTTATGCATGTGAGAGCAATTCATCATCTTAATTGTATGTAGACATTCATAGAAACATTCATGAAAGTAATAACACATAAAAAAAGATATGGTAACATAGAAAACACCTGTTAAAAGGTAAAAACTACAGTGGGGATGGAACCCACAAAAACTTCACTATCTGCAGATTGGAAGGGGTCGGTTAAGGCTTACAATTTGATCACTTCTGATGATCTACCATGTTAGGATTATTATGTGGAGACTGGTTAATGTCTACTCTGTTAAGAGCTTTAGCAAAACTATTTAGTGTGCACTCGGTTAAGAGATTTACAATAGGATTGTTAAATCCACCTTTCTTGAAAGGATTTCTTCTCATTTCTACACTTGTTAGAATGTAGACAAAAATAATCATTGACCTAAGTGTGTGCAATCTAGTATTACTTAGTACAGATCCATTAAAGTTTCCATGTACAAAGTATCACCTTATGTGATTGATTAATACCTCTATTTCTCATTAGCCTTGGTTCTTGGTTCTCTATAACCAAATTAATCTTCTATTGTTCTGCTTCTTGAAACTCTTAGTCTAATCCATAGATGTGCTCATTGGCTACATTCATCCTCTCATCCATCATCAAAGAATGATTACAATATCTATTTACAACATAGATTGACCTAATTTTTTTTCACGTATTACAAAACTAACTCTATGATCAAAGGTTTACAACTTGACCTTGATCTCCTAGTTTGCATGTTTTTAATCAATTAAAATAATTAAAGCAATTACAATAATATTTCTTGTTCCTCAAGAAATAGATTTAAAATAAATCAAAACTCTAAAAATAAAATATAGTTGTTTTATCTGATGTGGAAGTCAGATCAACTTTTCTCAGGATATAACTGAATTTTGGTGTTTGATGCTCAGTTTTCTCTGAAATCAGTTAGACTATCTTTTGGTGTTCCTTTGTTGAACTGTCTGTCGGGTTCCCTTGCTCTGTCGCATTCCTCTATTTTTTCTCTTTCAGTTTGAACTTTATTCTACTCATCGGGTTCCACTATCAGTTTGCTCTTATCAAGTTCCACTTAACCATTTTTGGTTTTCACTTTGCAAGTTTGTGTCTTCGGTTTTCATTGTATATAGTTCTATCAGTTTGTTCTTATCCTGTCTTTTGGTGTTGACTTTATCGATGGTTTCCATTTGCAAACGAATGGAAAAATAATGTCATCACTCAAGGCTTATAAGGAGGATCATTTCCAACATGAAGTCCCATGGAAAAGTGATGTCAAGCCTTTTAGGAAAAAATAAAAGCCAATCAATCCATTGTTGGCACTCAAGATGCAACAAGAGTTGACAAAACTCAGAGATGCTAGAAAAATAAAACCAATCAGGCATTTGTCATGCCCCAAAATTTGGGCTCTTAAAACCTTAATCGAAAGAACATAAATCTTCAATATTAAACATGTTATAATAACTATAGGGGATGTAGACATACTATCTTTCTAAACCTTCGTAAAATTTTACAATTTTAAGACAATTGAAAGTTTGTCATATATATATTTTAACAACAACATTTAAAGTTATAAACCTTAAGATTTCAATCCCTCTTTAAACTTGATAAGCAACAACATAATAACTGAAAAATAATTTAACCATCAATATTA
>MU225562.1:1044811-1072441 GCA_018584345.1 Thuja plicata | reverse complement strand
GTACAAACACTAGCCATGCCCAACACATAGAGTGCACATGTGTCAAGTGACACAACAATTTCACATGAGCATGACTTATTACACATTTACTTAATTAAATAAATTACAATCATACACCACATTTTTACATAAAAAGACAATACAACGAGGTCCATGTCTCTTTATATAGAAAGGGCCTTAGCATCATGGTTTTCACATAGGTCCATTCCTAAATCCCTGATTAGTACCATGGTCAACTTTCCTGCACACTCATTGCACACATCAGTGGGTCCAATAAATCAATACATAAAAATAATAGAATACATATTGTCAGTTGAACACACATTCACTCACACTTGCATCAAAGATTATTGAACTTAACAATATCTGCATCTATTCCACATGCATAAACATAACTTTTAATAAATTTGCATCTTGATTATATATAACATCCACATACTAATCTAATATACAAAACCATCAAAACTAAGTTCTGTAGGGAAATCTGCATCACTAACATAGAGTATTATATAGATTTCCCGATTACATAATCAGGTGTTTGTATACAAGCAAAGGTTTCCATGGATCCATAAAGTAATACATGTGCCCCAAAAGTCTGACTATAGCAAAATTAGTATTGACTGGAGAGCATATAAATGAGAAATAGTGTTAAGATTATGTCAGACTGGGGTAGGCCTCACAACATTCTTTTGGGTATCCAATCTGGTGTCAGTTAGAAAAAAATAATGGTGATATTAGGTTGTGTGTAGATTTTAGAATCTTGAATGTAGCCTATTTAAAAGATAATTATTCTCTACCAAATGTGGAGGCAATGTTACAAAGGTTTACATGTTGTGAACTTTTTTCCATGATGGATGGATTTTTTGGTTACAACCAGGTGTTGGTTCAAGAATCTAAACAATTCAAAATAGCATTTACTACCCCATGGGGAATTTATGTTTATGTGAGGATTCTATTTGGCTTGATGAATGTAGGAACCACTTTCCAAAGAGCTATGGATGTGGCCTTCAAATAATTTTTTAATATAATCATGGTAATCTGTCAAGATGATTTGACCGCATACTCCAAAAGGGCTGAAGATCATTGCAAACATTTGGAGAATATTTTTGGTAAGGCTTTGGAGTATGGAATCTCACTGAACCTGAAGAAGTATCATTTTTCAATAATGAAAGGTAAATTATTGGGACACAATGTCAAAGGAGGGGGTCAGAATTGACCTTGAAAGGGTAGAGGCTATTAACAAGGTTTTGCCTCTCAAGAATATTAAAGGTGTACAGTCTTTTCTGGGAAAATCAAAATTGTTGATAAGATTCATTGCCAACTTTCCAGAGATTTTGAGACCCATAGTCAAGTTGCTAAAGAAATATGCTAAGTTTGAGTGGGACAAGGAGGCTCAATTGGCTTTTGATAAAATTAAAGTGGCAATTCAGGAGGCACCAGTATTAAATTCTCCAGATTATGAAAAACCTTTTTATCTCTTTTTTTTTCATTTCATACTATTGCCATAGTATTATTGGAAAAGGACAATGAAGGATTTGAGCACCCCATCATATTTTTTAGTAAATATCTGCAGGCAGAAGAACTTAATTATGAGATAATGGACAAACAAGCTTATGTTTTAGTCAAAGCAATCAAGGTTTTCAGACCTTATTTAGTTTGTGCAAAAGTAACTACTTATGTTTCACATGCAATAGTGAAGGATATATTGTCTCAAACTAAATTTACTAGAAAAAGATGACAATGGATCAATAGAATTCAGGAGTTCAATTTGGAGATCCAAGTCACAAAATTGGTTAGGAGATTGGGTTTAGCTAAAGTTATGAAAGATACAAACATGGAGTTGGCCCAGATTAATAATGTCCAAACTATGCGTATGAATCATACTAGTATTGAATTACAGCCATGGCATCTTGATATTGTGTTTTTTTTTAAATGCCAAATGTCCATAATATATGTCAGATACTCAGAAAAGAACTCTCAGGTTGCAAGCTCAAAGGTATGTACTTGTGCAAGGTGAATTATTTTGGAGAAATAGTGATAGGATATTTTTATTATTTTTGGATGATTCATAGTCTAAAAGGGTTTTATTTTTTTGGCATAATGGTGTTTGTGGAGGACGTTACTCTGCCAAGACTACAACTCATAAAATAATCAGAGCTTGTTTTTATTGGCCTTCTCTTTTTAGAGACACTCAAAAGTTTGTGCAGAAATGTGAGGCTTGCCAAAGGTTTTCTTCCAAAATGAAGTTTTTAGGAGCATTATTATTGAACCCTATGATGGTAGAAGCACCTTTTTCTTAATGGGGTGTTGATTTCATTGGTGAGTTTGTAGAAAATTCAAGTGGAGGCCATAGTTGGATTCTTGGGGTTACAAATTATTTCACCAAATGGATTGAAGCAATCCCATCCAAGAAGGAAACCAACAAAGTGGTTATGGATTTTTTGTTGGATAATATTTTGACCAAGTTTGGTGTGCCTACTAGGTTAATAATGGATAATTCCATGTGCTTCATATCTGAGGAGTTTAAGGACTTCTGTAAAGATTATGGTATTATTGTATCTTACTCCTCGCCTTATCATTCACAAGTAAATGGGCAGGTTGAGTCTAGTAATAAGAGTATAATGAAGATCATTAAAATGATTTTGGAGAAGAACAAGAAATCATGGCATTCAAAGTTGATGTTGGCTCTCTGGGCTGACAGGGTGATAGTAAAAAGGGCAATAGGGGTTTCCCCTTTGAGATGGTTTATGGAGCACAGGCAAGATTTCCTTTAAATAACTTGTTGCATGTTTATAAATTTTTACAGGAAGAATTTGAAATGTCAGAACCTATGATGGATGGGATGATCCAATTGGTAGAATTTGAGGAAATCAGGAATGAAGCACATAAGAAAAATTTGAAAATCTAGCAGAAATCAAAGTATCTATTTGATAAGAGAGAAGCTGAGAGAAAATTTCAAATCAATGACGTGGTGCTTCAGTAGAATACAAGGAAGCAAGAGAAGGCTAAGCATGGAAAATTTGAATCATTGTAGATGGGCCCTTTTGTAATTCATGATTTTCATGGAAAAGATTCATATTATCTACAAAATTCTATTGGTGATATACATGAATTTCCAATGCATGGACAATTCGTAAAATACTATTTCTCATGACTTTTGTTTTCCATGCACAGTAGTTTAGTTTTTGTTTTAGGTTTTGGTTATTTTGTGTGCATCTATAGTGTTTTTTCTTTTAGGTTTTGGTCTGCGTTCCAGAGTTTTTGGATACTAATGTAAATCTTGCAATTCAATTTCCCCAGTCGGAGCCATTGTTAGCACTATATTTTTGAAATTTTCCATGAATACGAAGAGGTTCTTTCCCGCATTGTTTTAGTATGGTTTTTGTCTTTTTATATGAGAGAATTGATTAAATTTTGCTTGGCGGTTAAATTCTTTGACCTTTTTGTCTATTTGTGCAATCACACTCATTTTGTCATGCTATCAGCTAACTATGCAAGTGAGTGATTAAGGTGGTTTGTTACATCATCGCACAGTCGTGGGAGTAACGCAAGGTGTTTCTTTAACTGTGTGAGTGAGCGACATGGTTTAAGGTGGTGTTAATTGTATTTTTCACTCACTCACCATGGAAGTTAACATAGGATCTTTTGTTACACGAGTGAGTGAGTGAGGTCTAAGTTATGTTGTCGCTCAGTTGCTAAGGTTTTTTGGTTAAGGTATTCTGGCTCGCGAGTGAGTGAAATTGTCTAAGTTGTGTTCTAATTGTTTCCATTGCTCACTCATGATGTAAATTATATTAGCATTTTTTGGTTCGCGAGTGAGTGAGAAAGTAAAATTTTATGTCACCACTCACTCGCTAAGGCTTGGCAGTTGAGGACTTTTGGCTCACAAGTGAGAAACACGTTCTATGTTATGTTTCAAAATGGGTTCTTGCTCACTCGCGATGGATAAGCTCAGGTCAAATATTCTTTAGTGAATGTGAGATTCAATGGATATCTGAATGGAATTAGTGCTTGTCACTCACTTGCAGGGATTCAAAAATGTTACAGAAAAGTGTTACAAGTGCACGACTGGAGATCCAAATGAAATCAACAGCTCTCGTTCACTTGCCAGATGATCATGGTCTTAAGGGAAAGTGTTGCAAGTGCGCGAATAGATGAAAGAAAAGATGGTATCTCTCACTCACGAGGAGGACATTTGAATTCCTGGTTTGTGTTGTGAGTGTGTGACAAGATGTCACGTGTCTTAATCCCAGGTTTTACATGCCAAAAAGAGAGGATAATGCATACTCGGCTCCAGCCATAGTACTCAAGTTCAAATTAATGGAAGCATTAGTTACAGTCACCAATGGTATGATTTCACAAGTGTGAGAGAATTTCAATGAGCTGGACAATAGCTAGATGTGATCAGCTATAATTGTGCATATTTGTACTTGGATTATGTACATTTTTCTTTCTACTTTCACAAAATTCTGAGCATTGTAGCAGAAGGTTTTTTATGGGATAATTTTTGTGAAGGAAGGATGAGTCAAGAAACTTCAAGCATGAACTCAAAGGGGTCTGATAAGAAAACAATTGCGGGGAATAAATATCTAGATGAATTTGTAGATTTACTACAATGAACTTCCAATGCAAATAGTGAAAATTGGATGGAATGGAAAGATATATGGTGCCAATGCAAAAATCTGCTCACTCTGAACTATTCGGGTAATACTCTGTTCCATTATTTTTGGAATAATAGGCTTAAATCAGTTCCTAAAAGCAATCCCTGGAACCTAAACATGGATAAGATGATTTTTCCTGATGTATTCATTGATGTGGATTTGATCAAAGAGCTGGCTAAAAGTTACTGTCCTGAGGATAGAATAATTAGGAAAAGAAATAAGGAAGCCCTAGTAGCCATAAACAGAAGAGCTGATGCATATGTTTTCAAGATTTTATGGCGAGATATGCATCAAGATGGATTTGGATAACATAAATATTGACTACAAGAAGCATTATAAATTGATAAAGATGCATGAAATGCAAAGGTATATGCCCAGGGTGGACCAAAATTTGGTTTTAATTCCTGATTATATATAGCCACCATTTGATCTCTCATTCTTTCACAATTACATAAAGTGCATGGTTTATGGATTGAGCAAGGTTCTGGGTTTTGATGGAGATTCAACTATACCTGTTGACTTATTAATGATGGCGATGGACATTCAACATCCATAGGTAAACACAAATTATGATTATGTAGGTTATGTGGTTGATTCCATACACAATGCATTCATGGAGATCCATAAAGGTGTTATGTGCCTACATTCAAACATTACTCCCACTTGATGTTTTTGATTCTATATTACAACAAGAAATCCATGGATAAAGAGTTAGAGTTGTATGAATTAGAGAATGGGATAGATATTCCTGTACAGAGATAGACTTAGGTATGGGATAGCTCATCATCACATTCTTCTTTTGTCTATTTTCAAAATTGGATTGTTGCTCCAATTTTAGATATGTTGGGAGTTGATACTGAAAGATTGTCCATTAATGTTAGAGGGTTATTGAGACCTTGGAATTGTATTCAAGATTGGCCAATCATTCATAATTAAGGTGTTTTTTTTTCTTTTTTAATTAATTCATTATCATTAGGGTTTATGGATTCTCTCAGCCACCACATATACTCCCTAAGTTTGTCCTACTCAGAATTGCTCTGATAGAATTCATTTGGAAAATCACTTGCGTAGATAAGAAGTTTTTAGAGGGACACAGGAAGGGTACTTTCATCCCTAGGTTATGGGTGGCATATGATTTTTCTATAGGAAAGAAGGATTTTGAGTAGGTTAATGGTTTTTTGAAGCAATATAGAATGTCAAACATAATGTCACGGTTTTGTGATCCAGAGAGGTTAATTCAGTTAGCTCTAAAAAACATGACTCCATGGGAAATGGTTAGGAATAATGAGAATTTAGATGATGAAAACATTGTAAGAAATAAGATGAATAGGGTTGAGGTCCAAGAAAGGATAATAAAATGGAAATATCTTATAAGAGTGGAAGCTGAATGGAAAGAATTAGACAGTACATTCTTTGGGTTCTTTCCTAATACTCCCTATCTCCAAAGGATTGAAAATATGTTGGAGTCTTCTAACAATTTGATGGTACAAGTGCAAACATTTAGTGATGAAGGTGCACAACCTCAAGAATCCTCAAGAACATTGGCCTTGCAAGACAAAGGATTATCAGACCAATGGGAAGAAGATGAAGAGGTTGGGGAGGAGGTTATTTCTGCTAAAGAAACACCAAGTAAGAAACCAAAAATAGAAGATAAAGTTGTTGAGGTGAGAATAAATATGACCAAAGTTGTGATCACAAAATAGGGAAAATTCTTTAGGAGAATTAGAACCCAATTGCAGACCTTGCCACAAGATGAAGGGTGTGGTGAAAGTGAAATGATTTTAAATACAAAGATGCATGAAAGAATGATGATGACAAATGACTTCATGAAAGATGGTGAATTTATCAAATCAGATGATTTCAAAAGTTTTCTGATAAAGATGAAACATAGGGAGTTAAGGAAGAATATGATAATGGAGGAAGGATTGTTGGAATTATATTGATATGATGTACTGAGAGGGGAGGGGTGAATCAGTACCTCTAAAACTTTTCTTGGTTAGCCCATTAACCCTTAATCATCAGTTTGTATATTATCTTATCTAACTGTTCATTTTTCTTTATGCATATGCAATCATATCATAAATTATTTAGTATGTAACCATAACAGAAACATTCATGAAAATAGATATCACATGACACAAGATATGATATCACAAAAAACTCCTGTTATGAAGTAAAAACTATGGTGGGGATTGTTACCCACAAGACTTCACTATCTACAGATAAGAAGGGGTCGATTAAGGCTTACAATTGGTCACTTATGATGACCTACCCTATTAGGAGTATTACAGTGGAGACCTATTAAGATCTACTTCATTTGAAGCTTTAGCAACACTATTAAGGGTGCACTCTGTTAAGAGATTTGGAAAGGACGGTTAAGTCCACCTTCTACAAAAGGATTTTAGATGTGATGCACTTGTTAGAATGAAACTACGTAAGTCTTTGATCTGATGATAAATGCAATCTTCAATTGCTGATTACAGATCCTATAAAGCTTCATACATAATAGTAATCATCCTTCCATGATTGAATAATACTTTTATCTGCTTATCGGTAGCCTTTGTGTGTTCTTGATAACTGATGTATTATGTTTCTGACCTTTGCATGAATTCTGCCTTCTGGTCCTTAGATGCTCTTGGTGGCTATCAACAATTTGAATTCATTTTCTTAGAATTGAGTTTGAACATCTATTTATACTAAATTAGACTCAGTTCTTGATTCATGCATCGCAATTTAACTCTAGATCCAAGGTTTACAACTTGACCTTGATCTTTAGTTAGATATGTTTTAGATCCATTAGGATGCATTAAAACATTTACATAAAGCTTGCTTGAGCCTCAATTTATGATTTAAAACAAATAAAAACTCTATAAATAGAATTACATTGCTTTATCCATCGTGTAAAAATCAGATCCACAATTTGTGGGTTCTTCAACTGACTATCGGTTCTAATGGTCGGTTTTCTTGGTCATCGGTGTTCCTTTCTTAAACTTGTTGTCAGGTATGATTTTTCTATTCCTGTGGGGTTAGTTTTGAAAATTGTTTCTTCGGTGATGCTTGTGGTCACCGGTGATGCCTGTGGTCACCAGTGATGCTTGTGGTTGCCGGTGATTTCTATGGATTCTATACTTAGAATTTTTCTTGTGACCTTTGTATTATGTTGGGTATGCTAGCTATGTCCTGATAATGCTTGTAATCTGCTAGTGATGTTTGTAGTCTGGTGGTAATTCTTTAGTCTTCCAGTGATCTTTGTCAATGTTTTTCACTAAGTGTACTAATGGAAAAATAATGTCATCAATCTCCCCCTTTGACATTAGTATCAAAAACATGATATGTGCAACATACTAAGTGTATTAGTATGTACACCTGTGTATACTTCTTCCTTAGTCATTTGAATGAATCCCCTTATGTATGTGCTGATAAGTGTAAGTATATATACATATCCTATATATAATGTACATAACTATATACATGTCATTTCCTCCTTTTTTGATTCTAAAGGCAAAGGCACTTACAAATTTTCAAAAAGGTGGGAATGTGAGGACTTGATTTCCTCCATCATCTTTTCCCATTTTTCTTTTAGCATTTCTAGATCCATGTGCTCTAGTGAAATCCCTACATGGATGTCATAGATGTTGTCTACTACAGACATCTCAGGGGTTGCTATCAGATTTTTAGCATCAGAAATATGTTGCTGTAGAATAGTAAGATTTGGTAGGATATGTGCTTGAAGTTCAGTAATCTCACCTCTGAATTGTGTTTCAGCATCCCATATTTCTTTCCTTAGCCTATTTGCCTCTATGACTGTGTCATGATGTGCCTTTTTGCTATCAGCATGAGAGGTTAGGATTTGTGCACTTGTTGTGACATTATGATCTATCTTTGCTAGTTTGTCACTATTCTCTTTTGCAAATTTCTCTAGTGTGCACATCTTTTGAACTAAGGTGATTGCTTCAGAAATCATTGGATCTAATTCTTCAGTGAGTTCTGAGAGCTTTACCTTGTTCAATGCCACTTCTTGGCTGATTTTATCAATTAATTTGACTTGATATTTATTTTCTACTTGTTCTGCATCTATACCTTGCTCTATTATGGCATCGGTAAGAATAGAAATATGTTCCTTTACTGAAGCATTTTCTTCAAGTTTCACTTCAGGAACAAGTTGTTGGAGTATCTCTTTTGCTTTGTAAAGTGCCATGTTTTCCCTATGTTCTTGTATCATCTTCTTTTGAATGGTTTTTCTCTGACATAGCACTCCAAACTCTTGAAGTCTGTCACTCTCCAAAGTGGTAATGTCCAAGTTTGGAACTTCAATGACTTCATCAAGTGTTACAGCCAAGATGTCCTTCTTTACTATTTTCTTCTTTTTCTTCTTTGGCTGGGTGGTAGATTGATGTACCACCATTTGTAAGGCTTGATATTGGGTAGATTTTTTAGGTGAGTGTCAAGAGGATGAGGCATCCTTTTGTATTTGTTCAGTGTTCACCGGCTGGGTTGGTAAAGATGTCTCGTAATGTACCTTGGGTGTATCAACAGATGAATCTTCTTTTAATTTTGTACCTTCATTCTTCTTAACACCTTCACTCTTATCTTGCTCTTCATCCTTTCTCAATGTATCATCAGTGGTGTTATCTACCTCTTTGTTCTAATCTTTTGATACATCTTGCTGCTCATTGGTTGCATCCTTCATTTTAGTATTTGTATCCGTTGGAGTGTTGGATGCACCTTTGTTATCATCGGTACCCATATCCTTGGGTATTTCACCATCTTTCTTAGATGATTTATCTTGAATTGACTGTATATCAATAGCATCTATTAATATATTCATATTTTTTGGTGTATTGACTATTGCAGTGTTAATAGCTATGTCCTGTTCGTCAGTCTTTCCCTCTGTAGCATTAATGTCTTCATCTTTTTGAACCTCTGCTGCAGGGTCTTTTCCTGTAATGGTATCGACAATGTTGTCTAACCATGAATCATCATTTATATCAACATCTAAGTTACCTTTAATTGTTAGTTCTTCTTTGGTAAATTCTTCATCCTCTAAGTTTATGTGGATGGGGCTTGCTGGTACTTGGTCACCCTTACCATCTTCTGACCAGTCCTCATCTATAAAATCAGTTTGTTTTTGGCCTGTGATCTGTACCTCTTCACTATCTAACTCAACTGTTGAGTTACTTGTTTTGTTGATAGGTTCCTTTTCAGGACTTCTTTGCTTATCAGGATTTAGTATTCCACTCCATATTGGATGAGTGTCTTCTTCTAGCTCTATAAGCTTTTCTTGAAGAAATTTGTAAGCTCTCATTTTTGGTGATAATTTCTTTGTATATTTTTCCATGACTTCGTTGATTTCCTCTCTTTTTGATTCAGGAGGCATAAGAGAGACTAGTACTCTTTCTCTTATCATCTTCTCCTCATGGAGTGCAAAAGTGAATCTAGAAGATATTTTATCTAATATTTCTTGTGGAACATATTGTGAAGTGAAGTGCAGTGGGACATAATAGTTTTTGCACATCTTAGCAATAATTGCATCTTCAATCTTATTTTGTTCTACTATATCCCATTTTAACCATTTCCTAATTTTAGGATGTCTAACAGATCTAGCTTCAGAAATAGACTTACATATGTCATCAATGTTTTTAGTTGGAGATGTAACCTTTTCTTTCTCCTTTGCAAGTTTTATAGTGTCAGGTTCATCCATAGCTGACTCTTCTAAGTCTTCATCAGTCTGAACATATTTCCTCCTTTTGGCAGGTGCCCTAGTTGGTTGTTTTGCCTTCTGAGGTGCAGGTTTCCTCTTGTACACCTTACCTTTAACCATGGGAGAAGGAATAGCATCCTGTGCTATTTGGCTCCTTGTTCTAGATTTCTTTGGTGGAGGAGGAGGTGGTGAATCAGACTTCTCTTCCTCTAATTCTTGTTTCTCTACTGTATCACCGATGGGAAGCTGTTCTTTGGTGAGTTCCTCCTTACCCTTTTTTTCCTCTTCACCTTCTTCTTCTTCTTCTCCTTCAGAAGATATTTTCAAGTTCTTTTTCAAATTCTTTACTATTCTCTTTGACTTAATAAGAAGGGGTCAGTTAAGGCTTACAATTGGTCACTTCTAATGACCTACCCTGTTAGGAGTATTACAGTGGAGACCTGTTAAGATCTACTTCATTTGAAGCTTTAGCAACACTATTAAGTGTGCACTCTATTAAGAGATTTGGAAAGGACGGTTAAGTCCACCTTCTACAAAAGGATTTTAGATGTGATGCACTTGTTAGAATGCAACTACGTAAGTATTTGATCTGATGATAAATGAAATCTGCAATTGCTGATTACATATCCTATAAAGCTTCATACATAATAGTAATCATCCTTCCATGATTGAATAATACCTTTATCTGCTTATCGGTAGCCTCTGTGTGTTCTTGATAACTGATGTATTATGTTTCTAACCTTTGCATGAATTTTGCCTTCTGTTCCTTAGATGCTCTTGGCGGCTATCAACAATGTGAATTCATGTTCTCACAATTGAGTTTGAACATCGATTTATACTAAATTAGACTCAGTTCTTGATTCATGCATCACAAGTTAACTCTAGATCCAAGGTTTACAACTTGACCTTGATCTTTAGTTAGATATGTTTTAGAACCATTAGGATGCATTAAAACATTTACATAAAGCTTTCTTGACCCTCAAGTTATGATTTAAAACAAATAAAAACTCTATAAATATAATTACATTGCTTTATCCGTCGTGTAAAAATCAGATCCACAATTTGTGGGTTCTTCAACTGACTGTCGATTCTGATGGTCAATTTTCTTGGTCGTCAGTGTTCCTTTCTTGAACTTGTCGTCGGGTATTCTTTTTATGTTCCTTTCAGGTTATTTCTAAAAACTGTGTCACCAGTGATGCTAGTGGTCATCGGTGATGCCTGTGGTTGTCGGTGATGCTTGTGGTCGCCACTGATCTCTATGGATTCTATACTTAGCATTTTTCTTGTGACCTTTGTATTCTTTCGGGTATGCTAGCTGTCTGCCGATAATGCTTGTAATCTGTCGGTGATGTTTGTAGTCTGGCGGTAATGCTTTAGTCTGCCGGTGATCTCTGTCAATTTTTTTCACTAAGTGTACTAATGGAAAAATAATGTCATCAAGGAGAAGAGAATAATGAAGAGATATTAAAGACACTCCAAGAATATGACCCTAAAAGTGAATTTATCAATGTTGAAAAGGCTAGGCTCCTAGTATAGAATAATGGAATATGATTGATGCATGATTGGGATTTTCAATCTAATTTTATCATTAACCAAATCAGAAAGAAGGAGACCACCATGTCCAAATCTGAGTTTTAAATAAATGATGTGTTGAGAGGATCGGGTTTTGATCCCAAGTCTAAGACTTTAGCTATTTTGTCCCTTGATCCTTCCACACAAAAGCCTTTGGTTTTAAACATAAGGAAAGAAAATAAGGTTGATAGGATGATATGGAATTTATAGAACACCAGTGACATAGAAATTTCTCACTTAATGACCCAAGTTTCATTCATGAACTTGGCCAAAATAGAGGACTTGTCCAAAAGGTATGAGAAAACTTTCAACCAAATGATTGCAGGAAAAACAAGTAAATGAAATCCCACAGGTGGTTGTGGGAAACAGGGTAGATGCATCTATAGAGACCCAGGGTGATATAGGAGAAGATGAGGTCCAGATAGAGAAGTCTTTGAGAGAGAAAAATGATAATGTTGTTCCTATAATCCTTGCCATATTACAACACCAAGTGGGTGTTTTGAAACAAAAGACTTCATTAATGCATGCAATGCATGAGTCACTCCAGGATGCTTGAAAAATTGCTACTAAGGCCATGGTATTTCTTGAGCCTATTTTTAGAACATGGTCAGGAAGGACTAGAGTGATGGATAAGTTGAATACAATAATGTTATATAGTGATGATTTCCCTCCTAAGATTGCAGAATCTATTGAGATGATAAAATAGACAAACATCTCTTATGCTTTTTTCACTAGGAAGGATGAGCTGATCAACAATAAATTATAGTTATTTGTTAAGCAGTGCAATGCACTTATCCCTCAAATTTATGATGATAATAATGTTTTAAAGCCACAGTCAAAATGGGAAAAGGAATTTGATGAAATTTGGAAGGCTGATGATGTGAATAAACATTTGGACAAGGATGTGGGCGTTGGCTACTGCAATGATTTGATTGATAACCTATTCAAAGTTGAAGTGGATATGACTAAATTTGTTGCTAAGGCCAAGATGATTTTAGATGCCAAGTGGATAGAAGCCTTGGCTAATTTATAACAAGAGAAATATTTTAGTTGGCCCATAGACAAGGAGGTGTATAGGTGGGAAGCTAAGTTGAAAGGATAAGAAGATACCTTCAAAGCAACAATGACATCAGGTTGGCTTTGCAGTTCTTTTTTGCCACCCATTTTTTGTCATAGGAGTTTTTATTTTGTTGTAATCAAGTTGTTGCAAAATTTTGTAATCTTTACACGTAGTCCGAATCTTGTTCCATGCTAAGTTATAAAAGGATTCCAAGACTACTAGGAAGAGGATAGTTGTTTGTCTTTTGAAATACAATAGCATTGTATAACTCTGGTTTGGGACCAACAATTTGATAAGGGTTTTAGAAGTATACTATTGAATGTAATAGCATTATCTTGATATGAATACAAATATAAATCCATCAGCAGTTTCTGAACTATGATAAGTAATTTTCTTTATTACTATATTCTGAGTTTTGCTTAGATTGAATAGTTAAGGATTGTTCAATTTATATGTTTGTTAGGTAGATTTTGAAGTTATTTTAGGCTTTCTCTCATGGTAGAATAAATTTCCTCAGGATTATTTCAGTGAAACTTGGAGTTTGTAATAAATTTGATGATTGTCTCAAAATATGTGTGAGGGTTGATATATAAGGTATGTTTGTCCTGTGTTAAGATCTATAGATGTTTTTGAGTTTATGTTTATGGAAGGTGGTTATGAATATTTGGAGTGACTCCATGCCCTAGGATAAGGCACTATTTTTTATTTGTTTGGGGTGGGTGACTTGTTGGAAATATATTACAGGCTAGGTGACTGAGAAGGGGGTGAATCAGGAGCTAATAAAACTTATTCTATTTTATCCTTTATTAGATTGTATAATCTAACTGCATGCATGGAACAGAAAATTAATAAGCATTCATAACACTTGACACAATATTTGTTTACCCAGAAACCTTCCAAATAATAAGTAAAATCGGGGTGGGGATGGTACCCACAAGATTTAGTACTGCAGTATAAATTTGGTCGGTTAATGCTTAAAATTGTCCACTTCTGATGTTCTTCCTTATTAGGAGCAATAAGGACTGTTAGGTCCACCTTGTGAAAGGATTTATACAATACAATTAAGTATGCACTCTATTAGGATATTTTATAAGGACTATTAAGTCCACCCTATTAAGGATTTTGTTGATACACCTATTAGGATGAACCAGTGAATGATTTGCTATGCTACTATGATTTGTTGAAGAATATCCTTTGAAATAATATTGATCACCTGAATGTGATAGATGAGTCTATGTTGTTCCTTTATACTTTTTTAGCCTTATAATCAATCTGCTACTTCATATTCTCATTCATATGTCTATTACAATTACTCTTTCATTTTGTCTCACTGTATATTTTGGATAAACAAAGTATCTTACATATATATCTTATCCAAATAAAATACCTCTACAATTAGGCTTCTTTTCATATTAAATAGTATCAAACAATATAAACAAAGTTAGCCCAATACTGATACTCGGGTCCAGTAATCCACTCGGGTGATACACTGACACTTGGGTGCCATAGTGAATTGGCAACTCTGGCACTCGATTAAAAATTGGTGCTCGGGTCACAGTGATCACTCAGAGATGGTAACTAAAGAAACACTAGTGACTCGGGTGATACTGTTCTGAACTATCTGCTCGGTCAACACTGCAACTTCTTAGCTTAGGTTACACTTCAAGCTACTGGCTCGGTCAACATTGTAATCATATAAATGAATAAGTGTTTTGGCACTAATTGAAAAAATTTATTGCCAGTAGGTCAACAATCTCCTCCTTTCTCATTAGTGACAAAAAAACTTATCATATCCAAAACATATCTGATCAAACTACTAAGTCAAAACTCCCCCTTACCACCTGCTTGGGTACTTGTTCGGTTTTGACTGCTGCTCTGCGACTCGGTTACAATTGTTGTTTTTGATGATTTTCAAAAATATTTTTGTAACTGTGCTATATTTATATATCTCTTCTTCTATGTACATGTATTTTCTCATATATACATACAATTCTAACTTTCCCTTTGTATACAATACCTTGCCCCTTGTTTTTGACACAAGTGCCAAAAAGTATATCTACAAGGTAATACCAAAATAGGAAAGGAAATCACTATGTACCTTCAAATTTTGAGACAAATTCTTGTCCCAATTGTCTTGTAACACCTTCAAGATGTGCAACTCAATCTGAATTTTTGTAGACAACTCCATCATAAGCTTTGCAACTAAAAAATTTGTTGTCATGTATGAGTGTCTTTGCATTAGCAATATATTTTTGCATGATATCCTTATGTGGAAGGATTTGGCTATGTATAGCTATTAGGGATTCCCTTGTTCTTGCTTCTTCCCTCAATAGCTCTGCCTTCATATCAGTCAAATACTTGATCTTTACAAAATGTTCTAAACTCGAACTAGGATTAAGTGCCAACTGGTTTGCACTTGCCTTCAAATCAGTTTCAATCTTTGTCAGGTTGTCTTTTATTTCTATGGTGAATTTGGAAGTGTCACTCAACTTTACAAATAATGCCACAACATTATTTATAGTGGGTTCTAGAGAGCTAATGATAGTTGTTAGCTTTACTTGATCTATTGCAATCTTTCCTGTAACATTCTCTAGAACCTTATTCTCAAATTTTATTTCTGCCTTTTGCAGTAATTTCTCCTATCCACTAAGATCATGATTAAACTTGTGGACTATATCAACAAGTTGGTCCATAATGGAGTCATCATCATTGAATTCAATCTCTAGTGAATCTAGGAAAATACCTTTGATGTCTTTTAGAGCTCTGTTCCTTTTCTTCTCTACTCGGAGCTTCTATTGTTTTGCTCTTTTCTTCCATAGCTCTCCAAGGATGTACATCTTCTTAGCTATCAAATTGGAAAGATCCCAATTTGGAATCACAATATCTTCCTCAAGGTCAGCTTCATCAGTTATTGTTTCCTTTTCTTTACCCTTGACCTTGGGATGAGGTGAAGGAATAATTTCCTTACCTTTTCCAACATCATCCTTGTCTTTTCCATGCTCATCTTTTTCTTCAGTGTTCAGTTGGAGTAAGTCATTAACTTTCAATGCACCAACTGCAGAATCAGTGCTAACTGTAGAAACATTCACAGTGTCCTTTTGTGACTCGGTTTGGCTTGGCCTAGTAGTAGGTGGAGCTTGATGCTTGGTTCCTACTAGTCCTGGTGTAGATTCTGTCATCTTTTCCTTGCTCAAAGATAGGATATTCTGAGTAGGTGAATGGGGTAGGGATGTCATCACTTCTACTTCTATTTGTTTAGCATTGGATTCTTCAATGGTCTTAACCTCAGGTAACTCTTCATCATTAGCCTATGTAGGAGGGTTTGTACTTTGTGCCTCTATCTTTTCATCTTTCTTGTCAACAAAAATTAACTTCCATATCTTTGTTGCAGTCTGCACAACATCCTCTAGTTTCTTGCTCAAGATCTAAAATGTCCTAAACCTTGGAGTGTGATTACTTTAATACTTTTTCATAGCATCTTTTGCCTCTTTATCATTCATAGTAGGCATGACTTGCTTCAAGTTTTCTTTCCTGATGTCCTTTTCAATCTGAAATGCATTGTTTGTGTGAATGGTAATTTCCTTGAGAAGAGCTTCAGTCATATGGCTTCTCAATTCAGATGGATCATACTTCCATCTTTCCATTTTCTCAACTAATGCATCCTCAATCATCTTATGTTCATCTTTGGTTCTGGAAGCATATTTTAATTATTTAAGAGATCCCATACCACTACCTCCTTTCAAATCTTCAATCTTCTTCTCAAAGGTAGGTGGGGGCTTCTTGAATATGACTGTATCCTCTTCTTCATCTTATTTAGGCAATATCAGTTTCCTTCTAGATCATCTTGTAGTGATGACATGGGTAGATATCTTTGGTGTTTTATTGGGGGCTAGCCTCTTCTTCTTGGGAGGCTCCGCTTCTACCTATTCCTCTTCCTTCTCAGGTTCATCTTCTTCTATCTGTATATAATCTCCTTTTCTTTTAGTGATAGAAGGAGGAGAGTCTGATGGCTTGCCATATTTATTTTCAAACTTTTCAATTCTCTTCCTTCCTCTCTTCAAGATTTTAGGAATCTTAATCTCCAATGATATTCTTCCCTTGGCTTCTTCATAAGTACCAAAATATGGTTCTTTAGGATCAACAGGTTCATTTACAAGAGCTTCAATGATGTCTATTGTCTCATCTATGTTAACCTCATATGAAAGAGGTTTCACCCATGCAATCCTAGGTTTTACTGCTTGAATGTATACTTTATCACAATCAACTAGGAAGAAAATATCATCCTTATAGTCCTCTACCAATTGTTTTGGGATTCTGTATTTATTATGCATTTTCCCTCTAAAACTTTAAAATTAAGCATCCATGATGCTTTCAAATTTATCTCCCAATTCTACTATGAATTCATTTATCTGATAGACTATAGGTATGTCTTTTTTCCATACAACTGTGCCTTTGGAAGGGAAAAAATTTTGAACATAAAATAATAAACACACCAAGAGTGAACCAAACTTACATGGATTGGTCTTGGATGTTTGAATGCTCTCCATGTTTTTTCTCAGTTGGATGAGCTGCAACTCGAAAAGGTCGAATGACAGATTGTTCTTGACCACTTTGTATGCCAAGTCCACAGCCTCACATGGTACACTATTTGGTTGGATTGAACTGTATATCTTGTGTGCAATCATATGAACTCCAAATTTCAATTCCATTTCAGTGACTCCATTTAACTTCATACCTCTTCCATCCCACTCGGCAAGAGGCTTCTTTGCTAGGTCATCTCGAGGTAGGGTTTTGGTAGCCTTAGGCTTGTCAAGCATAGGGTACCCTATCACTTAGTGTACCATCAGCTTAGTGATCTTCATAGGTTGCTCCAACCATAGATGCATGTCGTGAACACAGCTCAGAACAAACCTAATCCACTTTATCTAAAATTTCTTAGGCATATGCAAAATGTGGGTTAAAACCTTAACTTCAAGGTGTTTATGTTCCGGCTACACAAAGTGCTTCATATGCTTTGTTCAGCTCTAATGTGCCTACATATTGAATGTTTCAATGATAGAAACTTTGGATGTCATGAATTAACAATACCTTAGGAGGAATTTAGGAATGAGCTCTCATTGGATCTATCTCCTCTGCAATTTTTGGATGAAGTTTAAACTTTGGTGGTTCGCAGATAGCATTCTTCACTAACATCTCGGATCCATTCTTAACCTTGTTGTTGGATGTAGACGCCATAACGCTTGATGAAGCTTAGCTACAAATAAAGCTCTCAAATGAAAATTTTCTCTAGAATCTCTGTAAGCTCTTAATCACTCTATAAACTATAAACAATAACCCTTTGATTTCACCATTGATGAGAAATTTCATCACAAATTTTTCATTAAATTCTCTGTACATGGTAGCTATCACAGCTCGAGTAGTTCTCCAGGTTTACTCAGAATCTCGACAAAAACTAATATTGAGTCTTAAAAACCATACAACCTTACTTAACTCAGTTAAGCCTAAGTAGCTCGGTTGTAATTGGGATCTTGATTTGGTTAGAACCATAATGTGTCCTAGTGCAGAAATATGTAGATTTGGACTTGCTAGCATATTTGGAACTGATGTATGATGACTTCTATGCACAGTTCTAGATATCTCCTTGCAACTTTATTTGGAGATGGTGGATCCACCCAATTCTCTGTTTAGGGTGTCATTTGATCCTTCATTGTTTTGATCTAAATTATCAAGAGATTTCCTTACCCGCTGCTGACTCATCTAAGTTTTGATTTCAGAAACTTTTGCTTTCCCTTTCTCAAAAAAAGTATGCACTTTTTCTTTGTTCATGCAATTCTTGCTTAGATGACCGAGTTGTTTACATACATAACATCTCTTAGTAGGATTCCTTTTTCTGAGGTGAGTCTTTGCACAATTTTCACCAATGTGCCCATATTCACCACAATGACAACATCTTCTCCATGAGTTGTAATCCCAACCAAAAATTTCTTTAGCTAGTTGTTCAGCAGGGTTACATTTCTTAGTTCTGCATTCAGAAGACTTGTGACCTTGTTTGTTACAATTGAAACATTTTACTTCAAACATAGGTTTCTCAGTGCATTCACTTGCCCTATGTCCATGTTTTTTGCATCTGTATCACTTACCATTAAATTTTGACTTTCCATTGCTCCAAGACTTATTTTGTGTGTGCCCTAACTTACTATAGTGATTGCATGTAGGTTTCTTATTCTTTTCAGCTCCTTGCTGTGAGGATTCACCTTGCTTAGTATAACCTAGTGTAGTTTGTCCATGATGTCTGAATTGAGTTTTCTTTGTCAACTGATCCATGGTTCCTTGTGAATTCATCATACTTTCATTGGTTTTCTTTTTAGTATTGAGATCATTTTGCAGTCTTTCATTTTTAGTCCTCAGATTGATAACTTGTTGATTTTCATTATTGATTTGATTTATCATATCTGCTTGCTGAAGTGACAAATGATGGATTTCATTTTCTTTTTCCTCTAATCTTGTACTTAGCAATCTTTTATCTTCTTGTGCCATGTCACTGTCATTTCCTGCTTGGCTCTTTTGTTCCATGACTTCACATGTTCTAACTGAATGAATTTTTTGTTCTCTCTTCAACTTTCTGACTTCTTCATGTAGATTGAGATTCTTTGCAAGAAGGTCTTCAATGGCTACATTAGCTTCTTCAGAACTTCTTTCTTTGCATAAGTCTTCAATTCTTTCTTCTATGTAACTTTTATCATTCATTTGCACTGCTATATCTTTTCTTCTTTTCACGGATTGAGAGATCTGCTCCTTGAGTTTTATGATTTGATCCATGGCCACTTTTAGATCTATCTTTTCATTTTCAATGGCTTTCTCTAGTCTATATATTTCCATTGCCTCTAATCTTTTCTCAAGTTGTTAAGCTTCTAATAAGATAACCTTCAGCTCTGATACCAATTGTTGGAAATATATTACAGGCTAGGTGACTGAGAGGGGGGGCTGAATCAGGAACCAATAAAACATATTATCATTTATCCTTTATTAGATTATCTAATCTAATTGCATGCAAGGAACAAAAAATTAATAACCATTCATAATACTTGACACAATATTCGGTTACCCAGAAACCTTCCAAATAGAAAGTAAAACTGGGGTGGGGATGCTATCCACAAGATTTAGTACTTGGTGAAATCACAATAGTGTGTCCCACTTTTTGGGATGAAGGATTTCAGATTTCTAAAAAAAAATTGTTTTTGATGGCTTTGAGCGAAGTGTCCACTTCGCGCGAAGTGGTTAATAGGCTTCGCGCTAAGTACCCTATGTGGGGCAATTCGCACGAAGTAGGTTCTTCGCACGCAGTACCCCATGTAGGGTACTTCACATGAAGACCCCCTTCACGCGAAGCCATTATTCACCAGACTTTTTATAAATTTCTGACAACCCATTTCATTTTCACTATTCACTTTTGGAGATTTTGTGGACCCGGGGCTTAGAGCGAACCAGTGACGACCAATATGATGTCAGCACCTCCCGAGCTTCTTCGATCTCTTGTGATTGTTAGTAGAATCATGTACATGCATTTTTCTCATTTTTATTGTAAATTATATGTTTTAGATTTATTTTAGTTAATTATTTTCTTTAAATAATATTTAGCTTGTAGAAATGTTAGAAAATGATAGTTTAATTTTAGAATTTGTTAGAAAATTATAGTAGTATGTTAGAAAATCATAGTAGAATGTTAGAAAATGTTAGAAAACCTTAAAAAACCGTAGAATAAATGTTGGAATATGTAAGCAAATGTTAAAAAATTGTAACTTATTATACATTAGAAAATATTAGCAAATTGTAACTTAGTATACATTAGAAATTGTAACTTAGTATACATTAAAAATTGTAACTTAGTACATACATAAGAAAATATTAGAAAATTGTAACTTAGCATACATTAGAAAATATTAGAAAATTGTAACTTAGTAAACATTAGAAAATATTAGAAAATTATAACTTAGTATACATTAGAAAACATTAGAAAACCGTAATTAGAATGTTAGCAAATGTTATAAAATTGTAACTTAGTACTTTAGAAAATGTTAGAAAATTATAGAAAACCATAGTAGAATATTAGAAAATTTTAGAAAATATTTACAAAACATTAGAAACCATAGTAGAAATGTTAGAAAATGTTAGAAAACATTAAGAGATCTTATAAAATTTATTAAAAAGATTTGTTTTTAAATTGCTTTTAAAGTTAGTAAATTTATTAGGAATCTCTCTCTCTCTCTCTCTCTCTCTCTCTCTCTCTCTCTAAATTATGTACATATATGTTTTAGAGTTACATGTATATATGTTATTCATGTAGAGTTAGATGTTAAAATATTAAATTCCTTATTACATGTCCTAGTACACTTTAAGATACTTAGAGGACCCAAGTAGTACACCTTAGGACCCTTTAGGACCCCTATTGTGACATAAAACTCTTTGAGAACCCAATTAGGACCCTTTAAAACACCTAGGATGACCTATTAGAACTCTTTTATCTATACCTACGACCCTTAAGATCTAATAGGACCTATTAATTTACCAATTAGTACATCCAAGGACCCTTTAGGACTATTAGTACACCCTATGTTCCTTTAGGACCCCTATGTGACATAAAACTTTTTAAGAACCCTTAGGATCCTTAAGACCTATAATAATACCACTTAAGACCTAATAGGACCACCTAATAAGATGACTTAAGAACTAATAGGACTAATATGATCTATTAAAACCAATTAGTACATTGTATGACCCTTAAGACTTAATAAGACCACTTACTTGACCTAATAGGACCTATTAATACCAATGTGTATATCCAAGGACCCTTTAGGACTATTAGTACACCCTATGTCCCTTTAGAACCCCTATTGTGACATGAAACTCTTTAAGAACTCTTAGAATCTTTAAGACCTATAATAAGACCACTTAAGACCTAATAGGACCCGCTAAGACCTAATAAGACTAGACTTAAGACCTAATAGGACTAACATGATCTATTAAAACCAATTAGTACATCGTATGACCCTTAAGACTTAATAAGACCACTTACTTGACCTAATAGGACCTATTAATACCAATTAGTGTACATCCAAGGACCCTTTAGGACTATTAGTACACCCTATGTCCCTTTAGGACCCCTATTGTGACATGAAACTCTTTAATAACTCTTAGGATTTTTAAGACCTAGAATAAGACCACTTAAGACCTAATAGGACCCCTTAAGGCCTAATAAGACTGGACTTAAGACCTACAAGTACATTCAAGGACCCTTTAGACCTATTAATTCCAATTAGTACATCCAAGGACCCTTTAGACCTAATAGGACCCTTAAGACCTAATATGACCCCTTAAGACCTAATAAAACCACTTACTTCACCTAATAGGACCTATTAATACCAATTAGTGTACATCCAAGGACCCTTTAGGACTTTTAGTATACCCTATTGTGACATGAAACTCTTTAATAACTCTTAGGATCTTTAAGACCTATAATAAGACCACTTAAGACCTAATATGACCCCTTAAGAGCTAATAATACTGGACGTAAGACCTACTAGTACATCCAAGGACCCTTTAGACCTATTAATACCAATTAGTACATCCAAGGACCCTTTAGAACTAATAGGACCCTTAAGACCTAATAGGACCCCTCAGGACCTAATAAAACCACTTACTTGACCTGATAGGACCTATTAATACCCCTTAGTAGTTTCAAGGACCCTTAAGACCTAATAGGACCCCTATTGTGACATAAAACTCTTTAAGAACTCTTAGGTTCTTTAAGACGTAGAATAAGACCACTTAAGACCTAATAGGACCCCTTAAGACCTAATAAGACTGGACTTAAGACCTACTAGTACATCCATGGACCCTTTAGACCTATTAATACCAATTAGTACATCCAAGGACCCTTTAGACCTAAAAGGACCCCTTAAGACCTAATAAAACCACTTACTTGACCTAATAGGACCTATTAATACCCCTTAGTACATCTAAGGACCCTTAAGACCTAATAGGACCCCTATTGTGACATAAAACTCTTTAAGAACTCTTAGGATCTTTAAGACCTAGAATAAGACCACTTAAGACCTAATAGGACCCCTTGAGACCTAATAATACTGGACTTAAGACCTATTAGTACATCCAAAGACTCTTTAGACCTATTAATACCAATTAGTACATCCAAGGACCCTTAAGACCTAATAGGACCCCTATTGTGACATAAAACTCTTTAAGAACTCTTAGGATATTTAAGACCTAGAATAAGGCCACTTAAGACTTTATAGGACTCCTTAAGACCTAATAAGACTGGACTTAAGACCTAATAGTACATCCAAGGACCCTTTAGACTTATTAATACCAATTAGTACATCCAAGGAGCCTTTAGACCTAATAGGACCCTTAAGACCTAATAGGACCCCTTAAGACCTAATAGGATTGGACTTAAGACCTAATAGTAAATCCAAGGACCCTTTAGACCTATTAATACCAATTATTACATCCAAGGACCCTTTAGACATAATAGGACCCTTAATACCTAATAGGACCCCTTAAGACCTAATAAAACCACTTACTTGACCTAATAGGACCTATTAATACCCCTTAGTACATCCAAGGACCCTTAAGATAGGTAATAGGACCCATGAGACCTAATAGGACCCCTTAAGAACTATAATTTTATATATTCACCTATATTTGTTTCCATTTTACACACAATTATAACATGTAATTAGGTACTTAATTATTAACACTTAACTTTCATGTATTTTACATCTAGATGGCCACTTAGGATGTACCCGCCCATGATGTACCAGCTCAAGATGCACCTCGCACTCCTGATCTAGTGAGTATTTTTTAGACAGCTCAGATATGGATGTATCGACTTAGACATAATATTTGTACATCTCAGCCAGATGGAAAAGATAGAGATATTTGTGTCACTATATTGAGGATTTTGGAAGATATGACTACTAGATTGAGATCCCACTCTTCTTTCAGACCACAAGTTGTAGATACTATTTTTTGAGAGTTGAGATATGAGGTATCAGGTGATGTTTCCTTGGAGACAGTCCAGAGTCATGTCCCCCAAGGAAATCATCAAACAAGAGGTCTTCCCATTTTATTATGGGAAGGCCATGGTGAGAGCATATCAGGTTACACAGTGTGAGAATCCTCAGATTGCATGCATGATATACCCTCATTTTCTTGTAGCACATGGTCGTTATCCTAATAATGACCAGTTTCCATTATATTTTCAACAGTAGTTGTACCCTGATTTCCGTTTGGGACTCAAGGTCAACTATTTAGATCATCTCAGATATTATGGTTAGGGGCATGGTAGATTTGTTGACCATGATCAGTATCGTAGGGCTGATCAAGTTGTACGTAATCATAGAGAGCTAGTTGGGCACAAGACTCTGGTAGTGGCATCAGCGATTGCTGCTACAGTAGATACAATGGTCATTGCTTCCCAGAGGGGAGTAGTGGATAGGATAGGGGATATTTTATCTGTAGCCACCTCCATCACTTTGGATACAGTGGGAAAATATATTTTGACTAGACCGAGTCAAGGAAGATTGTCTACTGAGGCTTCATCTAGTACTGTTGTAGGGGTCAGTGATGAGGAATATAGAGCTTTTGGTCTTCATCCACTTGGAGAGATACGAGTGCTTTCTAGCCATCATAGTCATTTGGATGTGGCACTTTACTTTTTGGAGGATCTCCTACAATCATATTCTTATATTGCATACATGTAGAGGATCCCACCACATTCAATGAGAGATTTCATCAGACTTGCATGGGGTCCTTTAGTTTCACTGACATAGGACCGCCATCTAGTCAAGTACAACATAGTTCACAGCACTTTGCAGAGTGCTCTGCATCATCTAGTTAGGCAAAACATAGTTCACATCACTCTGCACCCACAAATTAGTCTACAGCTGTAGAGCCAGGTATATGGGTTGGAGATGTACGCATCACAGCTGAGGGCCTAGACACATTTGATGAGTAGTTGCGTGGGTTGAGTCAGGTGGACTCTGGCAATGATGTTGGATCATTCATGGATTTTTTATTTCATCCTTGTGGTTCAGGCTCTACAACACTCTCATCCCAACTACACACACCCCTACACTCTTCATTGCTACAAACGTTCAGGATTCGAGGTGGTGTGGGTGATGATGTTTTGGTTGATGATATGATGGTGTAGCACGCTGATGATCCTCTTGGTCCTGAGACCCAGGTTATAAAGTTTTCTTTTCTCCTTTCCAGGATTTTAATAGTGAACAATTAATTATAGATGTGTGTATTAAGGTTTGTTCAATGTATAATATTTTGCAGGCATAGTTAGTAGAGCACATTACCTCTAGTGTGGGCTCGGAGCATCTTCATATGACACCTACTAGTGGTCAGGTAAGTTTTAAATATACACTTGTACTTTACATAATATATTACTATGCACAAGTATATATAACCAAGTGTTGTACTAAATTTGTAGAGGTCAATTGTTGCTTCACAGCCAAAGGATGCTCATGACACTCGGGCATAGCACATTACCTCTAGTGTGGGCTTGGAGAATCTTCATAGGAGAGATTTAGTAGATGTGACACCTACTAGTGGCCAGGTAATTTTTAAATATATGTAATTTTAAACATGCATTTATAATGTTTCAATTATTTTACATTAATATTATTATATACATGCATTTATATTCGCAGGAATTAGTTGATGCTTCATAGCCAGAGGATGGTCATGGAAGTCGGTCATAGGGTCACTTTGTTTACATGTGCCTGGATGACTCCCTAGTTTAGGACATGTTGCACAAATCTTTGATTTGAAACTCTTTATATATGTCATTATTATATGTTTGATATTTTCAGTTTATGATTCAAGACATATATTTATTAGTTGATTAGCTGATTTGATTAGATGGTTTCATTTGATTAGATGTTATGATCTGATTAGATGGTTTCATTGGATTATATGGTTTCATTTGATTAGCTACTTTGATTAGATGGTTAACTGCTTTCATTTGATTAGAGGGTCGCTATGTTCGCATGCGCCTGGATGACTCCCTAGTTTAGGACATGTTGCACAGATCTTTGATTCAAGACTCTTTATATATGTCATTATTATATGTTTGATATTTTCAATTTATGATTCCAGACATATATTTATTAGCTGATTAGCTGATTTGATTAGATGGTTGCATTTGATTAGATGTTATGATTTGATTAGATGATTTGATTATATGGATTCATTAGATTAGATGGTTTCATTTGATTAGCTACTTTCATTTGATTAACTAATTTAAAAATTCTATAAAAATCATTGAACAATCAAAGCATACATAAGTAATCTAAAAAATATCATTAGTAATCTAACAAATGTCTTAATGGGGTGTCCTAAGGGGATCTAGAATTAATATCATAAAAAATAACAAGTTAATACATGTAACTAATGGACAATAAGTATTCTAATTCATTCTAGAACTAACACATATATCATAAAAAATAACAAGTTTTAATACATGTGTAACTAATGGACAATAAGTATTCTAGATCATTCTAGAGTTCTAACACATGTCATAAGTAATATAACTAATTTCATCATGTTTTAGTGTTCAAACTAATGTCTTAGGGGATCTTTAACTAATTTAAGAAATCTATAACAATCATTGAACAATCAAAGCATACATAAGTAATCTAACAAATGTCTTAAGGGGATTTAGAATTAATATCATAAAAAATAACTAGTTAATACATGTAAGTAATGGACAATAAGTATTCTAACGCATTCTAGAACTAACACATATATCATAAAAAATAACAAGTTTTAATACATGTAACTAATGGACAATAAGTATTCTAACTCATTCTAGAACTAACACGTCATAAGTAATCTAACTATTTTCATCATGTTTTAGTGTTCAAACTATTGTCTTAAGGGGATCTTTAACTAATTTAAGAAATCTATAAAAATCATTGAATAATCAAAGAATACATATAAAATCATACATGTATACATGCATATATATAAAAGCATACATAAGATTTTATATACTAAAACCATTGAACTATCAAATAGGTCCATTGAATATATCAACAAATTATAGTCCATCATATGTTTAAATATATCAACAAAGTATAGTCAATTTAATCCACAAATATCAAGTAGGTCCTAACACATGAAATAGGTACATACATATTATAATTTCTAGACCAACTCAAGTGGTTCAGAGCTTTCATGGAGAACATGTAATATTCTCTCATGATCCTGACTATCTAGTCTCCACTTACAACGTCCATGTTGAGATTTAACTATATGGAGACAAATGGAGGTGGCAACTACTAGGTGACTATATTGAAACACCTTATTGTCTAGTTGGTAATCAACAAAGTGAATACCATGCTGAATTAATTTGATTTTCTTGAAATATGTTCCCTCTAAAACAATTGAACCTGCAGTTCACAAATTTTAACAATATAAATTTAAACAAACTAAATTTGAAATTTGTTAAAAGGTTAAAATTTAAAATTTACAAATTGAGTTCAATATATTGATGTAAAGCATACAAACCTATGGGAAATGAAATTCCATCACTTTCTTCAAGTTCA
>MU225562.1:1010408-1038884 GCA_018584345.1 Thuja plicata | reverse complement strand
GTGTGTGTGTGCGCGCGTGTGTGCATGTGTGCGTGTGTGTGTGTGATATTAAAATTTACTTAGTTCAATCTATAGATCTATCTATTTATCTATGTAGACACATGCAGCTCAATGGATGATATAATTTAAAATATATACTTACCAATTTTGACCAATCCTGAGATATGATTGTAATCAGTAGAAATCAAAGGAACATCATCGCAGTTTTCATCTTCATCTCTACCAAATGTATCAGTAACAACTAGTGGCACTACATTCCATGCACCTACATATCCACCGTCTTGATTGATGCATTCCTCATAATTGTCATCAATGCAGTAACAACAAAAGCATGAGTAGTCCCTAGTGTCCAACGTCCAATTGTGACAATTCATACTCATAACTGAATGCAAAGATCATGTCTTTTCTATCCGCTCACAACCATGCATAATTTTTCTATCCACACCTGAACAAATGCATATATAATATTACATTCTAAAAATATAATTTGAATAAAGAATGTACATAAAAAATTTAAGCACTTCTCTCTTTCCTCCAACTTGCAACCCCAGAAATTAAAAATATTTTTGGTACCATTATCATATAATCATGATAGGAAAAAAAGAATGGCTCTGCTCTCGCACTTGAATTTTTGCGTTTGTACGACTGAATCTCTGGACTCTCAAATCTGGGTCTTTTCTAAGACAAAATATGCTAAGAGATATTCTTTCTCCTCTACGGCCCTGAATTCCTCTGTCTATAATGGTTTCCCACATTCATCCCAGTGCTTTAAGATTGACCCTATGTCCTCTTCCCCTAGGATTCCTCCTAGGGCTTTTCCACGGGAGAGGCACTTTTTGGAAATGGAAGATCAATGGGTTTGTGCCCATTTCAAAAATGCTAAGAGGGCACACCAGCATAATAAATCTACTTCATGTTCTTTCCACCCTCTGATACCTTCATTCTCCTTACCTATTAAAAATAGCTTTACATGCCTTCACCCTTTTGATATTGAGTGAAATCTAAAAGCCCAAAAGTATTCTCCTCCTCATAAGCAAACTAATGGAAACTTTAAAATGCAGAATTCTCCTAGGGTTTTTCACTCTAGTACTTCCCTCCATCACAAACAAACCTTTAAACCCATAGGAATTGTGTCCCCTCCTCAAACACCTTATTCCCTACTGCATCGCAGAAACCCCATTAAAACCACATCTCAAAAAGACACGGCCAATCATTTTATGTTGGTCTCTCCATCCTCAGTGACACCCAAGATCGCAACCTACACTCCCCCTCATCAAAGAAATGAGTTCTATGCTAAACGAAGACCTCTAGAGGAATCTTTGTCCTTGGAGATCACCGATGGCTTAATGGAAAAAAATGCAAGATATGTGTGTATCTTTAGGTGTGTTTTATAGATGGAATGGAGTAGGTTCCACTGAAAATATTGTGATTTGGCTAGAGCAACAAATTAAAAATAAGGTAAGTATTGTCCTTCTTCCTGAAAACTTCATCTTTATGATCTGTAGCAACAAAGAAATTAAAGAGAAATTACTCAAGGAAGGGTGCCCTAGTTATAAAAATATAAATTTTACAATGTTGGATTGGGAACCTTTTTTTAATCCTCTTAATTTAACTAATTTCCTAGTAGAAAGAATCATTTTACTAAAAAATATGCCTGTGGAATTCCTAAATGATGAACTTCTTAGAAAATTTGGTAATATATATGGAAAATTCGTGGGGTTTGTAGATTCAAAATTTATGTATTTTGAAAAAGCCATTATTGTAAGGATGAATTCAAAAAAAAAAAATTCTCAAACCTATAGACATTAGAGGAAAGTCCTTGACTCATAGAATCAATCCAATTATTTTTACAGAAAACCTAGACATAGTTGAACCTTCTGAGATGATTTGCGAAGATGCTCCCTTTCCAGGGAAATATCCTAGATATGCTATGGGTATTTTGGATCTTATTAAACCCTATAAATTAAATATAAATTTCTCTGAGGATAGGGGTGGTTTTTTGGTCTCTCCATCTAAATCTCCAAGGCTAACCAACTCCCATCAGCATAATCCCTCCTAGAATAAGATCCCGACTATTGCTCATTCTATTAATGTATTATGTGAGCCCCCTTCACACCCCACTAACCCTTCATCTGAGCATAATGAGACTATTATTCACTATGATGAATCTCCCATAGCTATGGAACCCCCCCAATCCTCCCCTAAAATTATACCTTCTAACAAGAGAAAGATTTCTTTAAATCCAGACACATCAATCCAACCTCCTCTTATAGTAACTCCTCCTGGTAAACTACCCCTAAGTCTGAACTAATTTCCCAACCGGATTGCCCTATCATAGCAGCTATTGGGGATATGGTAAACCAACCAGGGCTGATGTCAAATGACCTATTCTCTCAGAACTTAAACCAAGGCAATGAGAAAATAGATAAAGACATAATTTAGGCAGAAGTTAAGATTATATCAGACTATATTGGGGAATCCTTAACTGATGAATTGATGGATCATTTCTTAGATGAGATCTGTGACAAAGAAGAATTGGCTTTGCAAAGGAAACTCCTCATTAAAGGGATTAAGTTTTCCAATGATGAGGAGGAAGAGATAGGATTATAAGAGTAGTTAGTTAATCTAGAAAATTGGGAATTAGCAAATCCATAATCTCTTGGCATTGTTGTTAATAAAGAAACTCTCTTCTCCCCAGACTGTGCAAAGATATCAAAAAAGAGGGGCAGAAAGCCAAACTCTGAACTTAGATATTTGGGTGGTGAAGAAATAGGACATATTAAGATAACTTCACTTCTGAATGCTGAGAAGGGGAAGAGCCTTCCCACGAAGCCATGAATATCCTTACTTGGAATGTTAGGGGAATGAATGCCCCTACCAAGAAGAAAATTATTAAATGCTACATAAATAATTATAAATCAAATATAATCTTAATTCAGGAAACTAAAATAGATAAGAAAGAAATGTTGAATTTTAAAAAGATATTAGGATTTAGAGAACTTGAGGCTTCTCCTTCTATAGGGGCTTATGGGGGTTTAGCAATCATTTGGGATCATCGTGGCCTCACAATTAACATTATAGAGAGAAGAAGATCATGGATGTGCGCAAAAGTCAAAACTTTTAGAAGTAATCTAACCTTTAACATTGTTAATGTATATGGTCCAATTCAAAACAAAGATAAAGTAATAGTATGGAATAAAATTGAGGCTTCCCTCAATCTTTTCCCAGATGAACTATGTATTATTGGAGGGGATTTTAATGTTATCGCCAAAATAAATGAGAAGAGAGGAGGCAACAACATACTCCCGATGACAGCTAATGAATTCATTGGCCGGAAGGATAGGTTATCTCTCCTTGAAATCCCCATAGAACAGAACTCCTTTACCTGGAACAATAGGAGACAATGCTTCTGTAACATCGCAGAAAAACTAGATAGATTTTTTCTTAAAGGTAGTTGTTGTGGGTCCACAACACACACCCCATTTTAGGTCCTCTGACCATGGGGACCCCCCTTCTTCTGTCCTTTTTTCCATTCATCATGTCTACCAATCGTAGAAATCTAGTCAGCCACCAGATGATTGTTGAAACCAAGTCAAAAGAAGGAAGAACCCCTTTTTCAGCCTTTCGTCCCTTTCAGACTTTTGGAGGACTTAGTTCCTCTGAAGTGCTGAAATGGCTGAAAGGCCGAAGACCTGACCTTTCCGTCCTTTCAGACTTTCAGAGGACTTAGATCCTCTGAAATGCCAAAATGGCTGAAAGGCCGAAGACCCGACCTTTCAGTGTTTTCAAACTCTAAAAATACCGAAAGGCCAAAGGCTTGGTTCCCTTTTGACATTTTCGGCCTTGCGGGGTCCGAAAGCCCTGAAGCCACTGACGTCAGCTCGTGAGCTATAAATAGAAGAAGGCTCATTTTAAACCACACTTTTCATTTTTTTGTGCTCTTACTCGCGACTTCGTCTCGTTCTCCTCGCCGACCACTTCTACCTCCGAGCCGCCTGATTGACCCCCCCTGCTCATTCATTCGAGTAATGACTGAACCAAAGACAACCTCCCCAATGAAGTTTCAATACAAGGGGAATCCCCCTAGCTCAAAGGTGGGAAACAAGCACAACGAGATAACCGACACCAACATTAGGAATTTGGATTGGAATGAGTTCCTGACTCAGTGCTCCTAGCCAGCTAACAGATCCAAGGATTGCACTTCATTAGTCCTATCCAGGCTAGTAAATGCAGCCACACACCCAGTGGTCATTTCATCTTCGGAATTGATCGTCACCCTAGCTCATCACTATGATTCAGACAAAAGGGAAGTAGTAAACTCAGAAGATCAGGTTGTATTGGAAATCAGGTTGGATGTCATTGAGGACATCTTTCACCTCCACAAAGGCATAGACAAGTTCTATGACTTCTACATTGAAAAGGGGACCAAGTGGTTTGACAACAAGGAGTAAGCTATACACGAAATGATGAATAAAGAATAACTCAAGAAACCGCTTCCCAAGAACAAATTGGACAAGATAGACCTTTGAAAAGGCTACGTGATGATGTACAACTGACACAATCTATTGCTACCGGGTGTATGGGTTGTCACAATCCACTCAAATAGAGCACTGGATGATCCTATTGATTGAAAGGATCCAGGAATGGAAGGCAAGATTCGACTGGGGCACCATCATTAGTGATAATCTGGATGAGGAATTGACAGCCGTAAAAGATAACCCCAAGTTTTACATGAGCACTTACGTGGTGTATCTACTAGTTGCATAGACAGATTATCCTGGCCTCACCAAGAGGGGGAGTCTGAATGATCCAAATGCATGGCCCCATCTTGCATACCCATAACTGGTAAAAGGAGAAAACATGATAGAGGATTCCCTTGATTACAGGATAGTCAATGATGCATTCATATTCATAGTCATCTGATCTATTGAGGGTGAATTTTCTAAAAGGATGTCAGAAGAGGTTGTTGCTAAGGTAAGGGCCATTGGGGCCTATTTTATCCAGTTCAAGACATTCACATACATCTGGATAGTCGGGTCAAACTTGCAACCAAAGAAGTTTCCCAAGTACCCAATTGACTAGATAATCATATTAGAGATGGCCAGGCAGCTCGCGGATGCATATGAGCACATAAAGCATAAGAAGAAGCACTATTGGGACTTTCCAATCTCTTTGGGACCATATACACTACAAGATATGAAGGTTTGTAAATCCCTTTCTTTTGAATGGGATGACTGTCCCTTACAGCTTTACAAGACAGTACGAGCCCGCTTTGATCCTATAGGCGATTATAGCCACATCATTGGCAAATTCTACATACATGAACCACATTTGGAGAATCACTGGCTCAACTACATAGATGATCATGAGGTCAGGATCTAGGATTATTGCAGAATGAACCTCACTTTGGAAAAAGAGGTGTTAAAAGTCCCTATTTCCCCAAAGGTTTTGGAGTGTCATTCAGAAGAAGTCTTGAAAGACATTTACACAAAAGATAAGGTGTATGACCAGCCAATCATGAACACTGAGGTGGACAAGGATGAAAATGATGACATAGACTTTCGGGCGAGGCACGTGATAAAGACCACCATAACTTGGATTAAGAAGCCACAAAGAATGAGTCCAATCCCAGTAAAGACATTAATGGATCCCTCCAAGAAAGTAGAAAACCAACAAGGAGAGAAGACAACAGCTCCGAAGTATAAGAAGGCTCTCCCTCAGAAGCCTAGAACTATATATGGTCATGACCGACCAGCAGGGTCGTCACAACCCCAATTAGGAGAAGGCCCATCTACCTCTGGCAAATCTTCCCCCACCGCTAAGAAGAAAACCTATAAAAGAAACAAGAGTTCCAAATATCCGCAGTTACAAACTGTACAAGAAGAGCCTGAGGAAGAGGACATAGGTGAGCCCTTAGTCCGGAAGACCAGGTTGCAAAAGAGGAGAGAAAAGGAGACTACTAAGAAACATAAAGAGGATCCCAAAGAATAGGATAACCCTTTGGATGCTTTAGGATCGAATGAGTTTATGCTTTCTTATTTTGAAGGACTTGAAGGCTTTTTGGATCATGGCCAAGATACACACACTGGGGGACCATCGCTCATACAACCCCAGGTGGCCCTCACTCCGCCATCGGTCCAGTTCACCAATCCTTTGATGAATTTTTATGTTCCACCAATAAGATCCCATTCTACTCCAGGGCCTAAAACCCAAGAAAGTGGGGTGACTCAAAGTTTAGCAACAGATAGTGTAGCTGGAGGGAGTTATGTTTTCACTCCACCACCTCACATACCTACTCCACTGGTTTCCCTACCAACTCCAACACCTACTCCTGCACCAACCCCACCTTCATCTACTACCACCATCTCCTCATCTCCCACTCCAATCATGCCAACACTTGTTCCCTCAAGGTCAATCCCTCCAAAATGTGCCACCCAGGTTTTCTGAGAAGCCGTGAGTGCTAAAGACACACCACCTTTCCACACCACGCTGGAGTCCATAACTGGTCTGAAGTCCAAGGTATCAATTGACACTTCCGATGAAGAAGCCCAGGACAAAGAAGGGGATAATGTGGTAACTAAACGAGGAGAGATAGAAGGAGAGAGAGAAGAAGGGGAAATAGATGTAGATACTGGAGGGGAAATAATGAAAGAAGGAGGGAATGAACAAGAAAAAGGGCAAGAGAAGGGATTAGATAAAGAAATAACACTGGAGGCACAAAGCTTAACTTCAATCCTTCAGGTTGCACCATATGAACCTATTACGACATCCAACAAACCTACTTGGTTTACCAAGGAGATACAACCCCAGAAAAGAACCTACACTAGTGAATTGGATGGGGAGGATACAAGTATGACATCTATGAGACAAGCTTTCCACCAAGCAGAAACCAATGCACCCACCAGGATCATGTCATATGTAACTTAGCACACCAGGGGTCATTGGAAAGCCCAGATAGCTATCCCACCCCCAAGCACTACTTAGAAAACACTCTCATCTGAAGGCTATACATTCAGGGAGGTGGATTTGGGTGAACCTACAAGAGAAGGGAGCAAGACACTAGCAGCCTTAGGGCTGAAACATGCTCTGGGGTTCATGAATAAAGATGAAGAAACCATCAAAACTTTAATGGACCAAAATGAAGCATTAAAAGGGTTCATCCAAAAGATGGTGGGTCCTATTGACCCAAATTGTTTAGAGGGTTCATTGTTGGCCATGCTTGATAAAAGTGCTACACCAGATTTGCCGGCAGGTTTGACTCCCTCTTTCATCCAAGCAAGCGCCGATTGGATAAATGACTTTGAACAATTCAGAGAGAAGGAAATTCCATCAATATTTAGACCATACCAGACCATATTGGTTGAATTAAATTCACTCATTGACCTGGTGGAAGATGATGGGGGTATGGATTCAGAGGTGGTTAAGTGGCAAGCAGCTCTCCAAGACCTAGAGATAATTCAAAAGAAACGTTTCCAAATTCTAGTGAAAGTCTATGAGGGTGAAGAATTCGATAAATTTGAGACTTGGACTGAACAAATGTCCAAAATAATTAAGGCCTACCAAAAACACCAGGCCCTTATAGATGAAAAGTGGGATGAGGTAATAAAATGGATTGAAGATATAGATACATTCTTCATAGGGGTCAGCCTCAACGTCTATTGGGATGAGAGAAAACAGGCTCTAAGCCCTTCCAAAGAGGTGATCTAATAGTTCAAAGACATTCTGGCCAGAGTTAGTAACAAGGAGGCCTTGCAGCAACTATTTCACATGAAAGAAGAAATGCAAAGAATGTTACAGCATGAGGAAGAGATCACGTTCTTCGCTTCTGAATTGACTGTCTTCACAAAGAAGCAAGAATGAAGGGTCTCTAAGATAAGAAGGAAAGAGATCAATTTTGAAGAAGTCTAGGAGATAGTGTAGAGGCTCCGGGTAGCTCACCTAGAGGTCTTCACTGGATAGGGCTCAAAGGTTAAATTACCAAGTAGACAGGGAAGGATTTTTAACACTTGGCCAAAATTCTGCCAAGGAAGATTTTTTCGGCCTTTCGGCCTCCAATTTTTTGGCCATTCGGCCCTGAAAGCAAGAGATGTTTTTTGGCCTTTCGGCCTTCAAAAATTTTTGCCTTTCACCCTCTTCAAGGTTTTTTGGCCTTTCAACCTATGAAAAGTCTGAAGTTTTGGGACCTTCGAGTTTTAAGGTTTTGAGAAACACTTCAGGTATTTTGAAGGCATTAAAGTTTCGAGGTAGAGGTCGGGGTCCGAAAAACTAGGGGTTTTCAGCGAGGTCACTTTTTTAGACACCAATTAGACTCCAGATCAAATTAATGGACAGCTTGAGTTCATTTTGGGAAGACTCAAGGTTTCCTATCAGCTCCCACTGCCAGAAACAGTTCCAGATGAAGAATCTAAGAAGGACCACCGGAATCAAGAAGAAGACTCCCAGTTCACAGGAGGAATTAACCTTCTTTCTCTCTCTCTTCTTTGATAGATTTTTCCCTCTTTGAATGAGAAAATGGATTGTAAATGGATTTAAGAATCCATGCAAGTTATATAGTATCAGTTAGCAGTAGTTTCCCTTCATTAAAGTTCTAGTTTTAACCTTTGTTCTCTAGTTTAAACTCTCTGATACCCTAACTCCAAAAATGAGAGTTGTAGATCAAAACTCTATATATTGTAATAAAAAAGCAATGTAAAAGGCCAACTTCTTAATACAATAAAGGTCTACATTTGGTGCTTCATTCATGGTGTGTGAATTACTGCTATCTATGTGAATTTATTGAATGTATGCTTGCATAATTCTTTATTTTTAGAGAGCTCTTTGTATTGTTGTGTTTCAAATTCGTGCTACCTTTAGTTGGAGTTTGCTGCTGTTTATCTACCTTACTATGATGAATGTGTGGAGGATGCTATCTTTGGGCTTAACAATAAATCCATCTCGTCAGTGTGCATGTCTTGGTGGCTTCACGATTTGATAGATTTTGAATATCTTGTACGAGTAAAACATATCTTCCCTCCAAACGCTTGCATCTGTGGAGTACTAAATCATGACGTGGTCTGATTTATGCTTCATGGGTTGTTCCACATCTCTCCAGCATTCAATTCACAAGGAAGGGTTTATAGAAGTTTATGTCCTTAGGGTTTCATTTTTTTTCTTTACAATTCACTACATTTTTTGTTACCCTCATCTCTTTAAATTCTGTCTTAAAATCCTAAAAATTCTTATCTTTAAAATACCAAAGTTGCATTTTATTTACAACACCCATACTTGTTAAAATATAAAATACCCAAAAAAAGAGATAGAACTAAACAATATTTTATAGTTTGCTGTCTTGAGCATACCAGCAAAGGCCTCCTCATGAACAATCACATTTATCTTCAACTAAGTAACCAAGCAGGTTGTGACCTGACCCTGGAGAACCTTGGGAATAACTCAGTTATTCTTTCAAGAGAGGAAATCAAATCTTGAGATCCTAGCAAGTTGTCTTGTGTTAAAACAATGCTCAACAAAAGTGGCGCTAGAAGGAGGGCCTCAAGACCCAAAAGCTGGATAATATTGGATCTTTCTCTCCAGAGAGATTCGAGCGTGTGCTTAGTTCATCTCTGAAAAGAGGCAAGGTCCTCAAACTCTCTCACCACTGAAGGGCTTGCAACGACAAGGGAAAAGAAAAAGGTGAATCTTCTCATCACCTTGCCACACCTTGGGATCCTCTTAGACAGTCATTACACATCGCTACCCCAACTACTACCGCAGCCATCAATCAAAATTAGAACTTGCCAAATCAACATTTGCAGCAACCTCGTCCAATGGCCTTTTTCGCTAACACAACAAGCTCACCTTTGAACTTTGTTGGGCAGCTCCATGAGTTACCCAATAATCTAGAGAAATTTTGTACACGATTCATCTATGCTGAATCTAGGACAATGGAAGAACACATCTGCGCCTTCAAGGAAATTTGCAACTGCAAAGAGATTGCCCACCAATACGTCATCTGTCGTCTATTCCCATACACTTTGGGAGAGTTGGCATACAACTGGTACCTAAATTTGCCACGAGGGTCTATCTCAATATGGAATGACTTCAAAAACAAATTCCTCAATCAATTCAAATTATATGTCAATTCGGCGGCAACAAATCACCAATTCATAACCAGGAGGAAAGATCCTAAGGAGCCCATTGCTATGTTTAATCATTGTTTTAACAAAATTCATCAAAAGATAGAATCTCCTTACACTATACCAGGTGAGGCTGTCATACAAGTTTACCTAAAGGCTCTAGACCCATTTACCTCAATCTTTCTAAGAAGGCTTCCCCCGGTAGATAGAGATACAATTGAAAAGGTGTATAATGAAGCCATCACTTTCACTTAGCAAATAGACCCACAAGAAGGAAGCTATGTGGTTGTGCCCATCATGAGTAATCTTGTGGTCCCACCCCCATTTTCAGTGAACAATCAAGCCTTGGCCAGCCACTTGCCCATGCTAAATCCTATACCAGCATAGCCATGTACAACCGTGCCTTCACCCATTACTTATCTAGGCTATGAAGCTCATAAAATAGCATTCATAGAACAGAGGGTTGTACCCAAGAATGAGCCTAATGCTCTCATGGCTTCTGAGTTAGACGCCATAAAGAAGAGCTTATCACAACTCACTAGCAAAGTTACCAGAATGAAGCTAAACCCACCCCAAAGTCAGGGTGGATACCACGAGCGTTTGCTGGTCCAAATACATACTCTCAGAATCCAAACAGGGGTTTTAATGCATACAGCAACAACAACACATAGTATAAATCATTTGGGTAGAAAAGGACAAATCGGCCATGGAACACTAGACCAAATAATGGTAGCATCCCAGCAGACAATGCCAATACTTATGAGGCTTCAGAGGCTAATTTTGTCGGGGCTCCAACTAAGCATCAAGACCACTACATCTAGAATCCCAAGGGGACCCTAGTATAATTCAATGCTATGGTGTTCGATTCCTATGAGTCTGGAAGGGAAGGAGGCTCAGAAGCTTATATGGGAGAAGATGAGTTTGTGTTCCCTTTTCAAAGAGAAAATAAGCTTGAATATTTTGAGGTGCACGCCTTCCAAAATGATCAACGAAACTCATATAACCTTCAGATTAGAAAGGAGCCCCTCACCAATGGCATACCTCCAGGAAAGCAACCAACTCCACCAGATCCTCAGGCTAGTAACAATCCCATACCTCCAAAGGGCCCAAATACTCCCATACCTCCTACAACAAGTACATATGCTAGCTACTGAGGAACAGCCTAGTCAAATGAAAAGTACAGTGCAGTGGATGAACTCAAGAAAACTAAGGCTAACATCTCTATGTTCGAACTATTGCAAGGCAACCCATCTCAAAAGGAAGCCCTTTTAAGATCCTTGGATCATTCAAAACCTGGCTCGTCGACCAATAGCACCAGGGCACCCATGTCTAATGTTAACACATCTGAGGTGTTCCCAGCACTATTCACGGATAGGACAGAGGTCTCGCCATTCTTACTCAGCCTACAGATGTTTGGAAAGAACCTACATAATTCCTAATCGATTCAAGAGCCTCATGCAATGTTATGCCCCTATCAATTTCCCAAAAGTTGGGGATGGTGCCCCAAGTAACAAACTGGGTGGTCATACAATTAGACAAAACCAAGGTCAGAGTAATTGGTGTGCTCAAAGACGTACACATCCAACTAGTTGCAGATCCCTGGATACAAGAATGCATTGATATACACATAGTGGACATCCCCGAGACTTATGGGATGTTGCTAAGCCGAGAATGGACTAAATGCTTAAGAGGATGGCTCTCTACAGATTTCACCCAACTTTGGCTACCCTGGAGAGGTTTGAACAACCAGATCAAGATAGATGCAAAACCAAAGCTAAAGAGGATGATCACTGAATATAATGCCCCGAATGAAGTCTTGTTCACTCAAACCGATTTGGGCACTTATCGATTAGATGACGTTTTCATGTTTCAGATTCGAGAGGGTGAAGAATCATACCATAGCCCTGTCCAAGGTCTTATAGAACTGAATATTGGTGATGACATCTTCCAAATTTTCATCAATAGCACAACAACTAGCCTACGACATCTAGGCCAAGACGCAGATCCTAACATCCTATTACTACCTGGAACTGTCGATTACATCAGGATAGTCATTCTGAGTTTACATGCCCCATTTCTCAAGAGGCACTGTCACAAGTGTTGGCTTAAATTGCGCAACCAAATGAGCCACCAAAGGCACTGATGATAAAGGAAGATGAACTTGGGGTAGATGGCAGGAATGACGCTGCACCAAATATGGATAGCCTAGTCCTTGCAAATAGTTCACCCCAAAATCAAGACAGTGGGTCAGATTCTGGAGATAGAAGCCATGCCCCAAATATGCTTAGTGACTGGAGTACCTTGGATGATGGAGTGTGGCCCCCTTACAAGGGAATACTGGAAGATAAAGGTTATGAAGATGAAAAACTCCCCAAACCTAGGCATCCTCAACATACGGGAGAGTTAACTTCTTTCGATAGCGATGGGGAGAGAGGCCCAAAACCAAGAACCAAGGATTTTTCTAAGGAAAGCCCAACCAAACCCAGCCCTACTAAACTACCTCAGATATGGAGACTGTGCTTCGATGGTTACAGATGTAAACAAGGAGCAGGCATGGGAATTGAATTAATAAATCCAAGGGGTAAGTCTTTCTATGCTGCTTATAGATTACAGTTTCTTTGTACTAATAATGTTGCAGAATACGAGGCGCTGGTTCACGGACTCCTCCTAGCTCACGAGAAAGGGATAAAAATCTTGACGGTGGAAGGAGATTTCCAATTAGTTTTCAAGCAGATCCATAGCCAGTATACTTGCAATGATAAGAGGCTCTCAGCCTACCAAAATAGGGCATGGGATCTAATCAACGACTTTGATGCTTTCATCATCAAAACCATCCTGAGGAGAAAGAACGTTGTTGCTGACGCATTGGCTATTTTAGCCAGCTCATTACATCCAATGGAGAAATCCAAACAAAATAAATTCTCGGTTGAACTTGTCGCAGCCCCAGCCATTCCGGACAATGTCACTAACTTTCAAGTCTTCCAAGATGATCAACATATTGTAGAGTTTATCATGTGCACTGGCGTATTCGAAAAGCAGATCATCAACGAGGAGAAGAAAGGGGAGGAAATAGTTGAACCTAAAGAGCCTGATGATTATGGTGTCATAAACCTAAAAACTAGCACCATACCCAAGGGAATGGTAGAACTAGAGAGGATTTTTTATAGCGATAAGACTGCTATACGAAGACACCCCAACATAACACCTGGTGACAAAGAATGTGACACCTACAACCTAGGCACGAAAGAAGAACTGAGAGAAGTCCACATCGGAAAGGTGGGAACCAAGGAAGAAAAGGATAAAATGGTCCAACTTCTCACTGAATATTGAGATGTCATAGCATGGAGTTATGAAGAATTAAAGACATATGACACCTCAGTCATAGTGCACAACATCCCTTTGAAGCTAGATTCTAAGCCTTTCCGACAATGACAAAGACCTATGAATCCCACTATGGAGCCCTTAATTCAGAAGGAAGTCTAGAAGCTGCTCGATGCCAGGATCATCTTCCCAATTCAACATTGTACATGGGTTGCAAACCTAGTATCGGTAAGGAAGAAGACTGGAGAAATTAGGTTGTGCGTAGACTTCCAGAACCTCAACAAGTCCTCTCAAAAGGATAATTATCTGCTCCCATCTCTAGACAAAGTGTTGCAGAAGGTTAATGGATCTCAAATGATGTCATTTCTAGATGGCTACTCTGGGTACAATTAGGTGATGGTACAAGAAGAGGATAGGCTGAAAACAACATTCACCACTAAATGGGGGACTTTCACCTATCGACGGATGCCTTTCAGGCTGATTAATGCTGGGGCCACCTTCCAGAGAGAGATGGACATAAAATTCAAAGGATTGGTTGGAAGGTGCATTATCATCTACATGGATGATCTCATGATCTACTCAAAACTAAGAGTTGACCACATAAGTGACCTCAGAAAATGCCTCCATAGGTGCAGAGAATTTGGGATCTCCCTCAACCCCAAGAAATGTGTGTTTGGGGTAACTGAAGGAAAGCTTTTGGGGCACATCATCTCCAAAAGGGGGATATCCATTGAACCCAAAAGGGTGGAGGTGATCCTAAAATTGACACCACCTCATAGCCGCAAAGAACTAAAATCTTTCTTAAGAAAGATCAACTTCGTCAGAAAATTCATTAGTGGCTTCGTAGAGATAGTGAAACCATTTAATGACATGCTCAAGAAAGATGCCAAGAATGAATGGGCCCTCCTCGCCAAGAAGTCTTTTGAAGAAATTAAGACTGCCATTGGCATGGCACCAGTCCTAGCCAGTTTTGACTACACCATCCCATTCAAAGTCTACTCTTTCGTGTTAGAACACTCATGCGCCATTCTCATGCAGAAGAAGAATAGTGAAGATGAAAGACCCATCACCTTCATGAGTTTCCCTTTCAAAGATGTTGAGCTCAAATACCCAAACCTGGATAAACAATCATTTTTTCTCGTCAAGGCGGTGAAGAATTTTAGGCATTATATTTTAAGGAGTAAACTCATTGGGATAGTTCCAGATGTGACAGTTAAATCCCTCCTAATGCAGAATGAACTGGGAGAACAGAGAGGGAAATGGATGGCAATTCTCCAAGAGTTTGAGCTAGAAATCCAACCGATGAAATTGGTAAGGGGCCAGGGCCTGACAAAGCTGATCTCTAAGTCTAAAGAAGGTCTGGTCTACCAAACATACACTAAACAGGGCTTGATCACGGATGTATGGTACCAAGACATAGTGTACTATATGTTGTAGAATCGCTGCCTTGAGGAAATGAACACTTCCCAGAGAAGAGCTTTAAATATAAAAAGAAGCTCTTACATGCTAAAGAGTGGAAAACTCTACAAACACAATTATGAAGGTTTGTACCTAACGTGTTTAGATAGAACGGAGGCAAAACAAATATTGGTGGAATTTCATGACAAATATAGAATGGGACATGGATCGGCGGAGGCCACAGATCACCAAATCCTAAGGGCAGGGTATTTTTGGCCTATGGTATTTAAAGATACCGACGAGCACATGAGATCCTGCCACACTTACCAAACTAGCATGACTCGAGAGAGAAATCCAGCAATGCCCTTACAACCAGTCTATGAGGTACACCCATTTGCCCAATGCGGCTTGGATTTTATTGGAGTGATTAACCCCCCTTCATCTGTAGGACATAAGTTTATCTTAATAGCTACCAACTATTGCACACACTGGACGGAGGCACAACCATTGAAGAATTGTATCACTGAGGTCATGACCAAATTCATGGAGGAACGCATCATAACTAGGTTTGGGATGCCATTCTATCTGGTATGTGACAATGCCCTCTCTTTCTCTTTGGCCTCACTCACACAATGGGCCTTTGAAAACTAGGTAATCCTCAAATTCTCTTCAAATTACTATCTGCAAGGCAATGGCATAGCAGAGTCTACAAACAAAAATCTGACAACAGTGATCAAACACCTCTTGGATGACAACCCCATGGACTGGCACACGCAGCTGAAATATGCTTTATGGACTGATCGCGTAAGGATCAAGAGCGCCCTGGGGATGCCTCCATACCAACTTGTCTACTGCTTGCAACTGGTCTTTCCTATGAACCTAAAGATCCCAATTCTAAGATTCATGGACCAGTACGTAGGGGAGGAAGATCAGGTACAAGTCAGACTCATGAATCTCCTAAAACTAGAGGAGAAACAAACTTTTTTCCCTAGAACATGTATCAAAACATCAGGTTGTAGTCAAAAGGTGGTTTGACAAGAGAGCTGCCATCAAAACCTTTAGGATCTCTAACCTTGTCCTCTTATGTGATAAGGCAAAAGAAAATCTAGGCAGCCACACCAAGTTCCAAAGGTTGTGGACAGGTCCTTACCAAATATCAGAGATCCTGGGGGAGAACACTTTTAGGTTCAGCACATTGGATGGAGAGTTGACCCCATTACCAGTCAATGGGAAATTCCTCAAACATTACTTTAGATCCTAAGCGGGACTTCCTTCCATCCCTTGTACCATAGTCACTTTTGTGTTTTTTTCTTTTTTTGTTGTCCTCGCCATCAGTCCTTTCTTCCGCTCATGTTTGTTCTTTTCTTTGTCGGGGCTTGTTTGTTGTTTCGGGTCAGTGTGTTTTGGATCTAGTCCAGGGTGTCTCACAAGAGGAGAAGAGGTATTTCTTAGTCAAATTTATCCAAGGATGCATGCAGCGTAAGAGAACCTTCCCAAAAGAGAAATTAGTGATGATTATCATTGACAGACAAGAAGGAGTTCAAAGTTTGGTCATCCTGATCACAAGACACATTAAGGTACAACACCAGAGGGCAATTGTTTCTAAGGTGTTTGTTAGTTGTAGCCAACCTGAGTGCATAGGTTCGGGTACCCACCGATCCTAGAACCCAAGTTTGAACTAAATGCAAACGTAATAATGAAAGAAAGAAGATCCAAAATGGAAAGCAAAAGAAACACTCAAAAGAAAAGTGCCCCAAAGAGGTCATGAGTGAAAAAGTTCTTGCAACACTACCTAATCGTTGCTCAAACCGAAGAAAAGAAGAAGAAGAAAAGAGGTTACGGACCTGAATGCATGGAACACACTAACGTCCAAGGGGCAATACATCTCCAAGCAAATAGAAGAAACAAAATGATTTGTTAAAAGATGAAGTTCTCACAAATAGAGTTATATCCTAGTAGGCAGAATGGACTTGGGTGATGATGACAACCTCTACCGAGGCTATGAACACCCAGTTGGTAGTAGAGAAAGGTTATACTTGGGACTCAGGGAAAACTTTGTCAGGGCTATGAATCCCTGACTGCCAGCAAAGCTCTTTCCAGGAAGCCCTAGTTTATTTGGCAAAAGTTGGGTATAGCTGGCAAGCACCTTGGTTATCACTACCAAAGGTCAGGAAATGAACACACATGAGCACACACAGGAAACTAACGGAAGAAACTCAGATTTGAGGTCATTGAAGAATCATTGAATCCACCACCTTTTGGTTATGTTCTACTACAAAGCTACTTTCCAGAAGAGTGTTGATGATAAAGAAATTCCTTGGTCATTCCTCCTTTTGTCAGGGCTATTTATTGTGGGTCCACAACACACACCCCATTTTAGGTCCTCTGACCATGGGGACCCCCCTTCTTTTGTCCTTTTTTTCATTCATCATGTCCTCCCCTCGTACAAATCCAGTCATCTACCAGATGATCGTTGAAATGAAGTCAGAAGAAGGAAGAACCCCTTTTTTGGCCTTTCGGCCCTTTTGCACTTTTGGAGGACGTAGTTCCCCCAAAGTGTCAAAATGGCCGAAAGGCCGAAGACCCAACCTTTTGACCCTTTTAGACTTTTGGAGGACTTAGATCCTCTGAAATGCTGAAATGGCTGAAAGGCTGAAGACCTAACCTTTCAGTGTTTTTGTACTCCAAAAACACTGAAAGGCCGAAGGCTTGGTTCCCTTTCGACATTTTTGGCCTTGCGGGGTCTGAAAGCCCCAAAGTCGCTGACATCAGCTCGTGGGTTATAAATAGAAGAAGGCTCATTTTAAACAACACTTTGCATTTTTTTTGTGCTCCTACTCACGACTCTATCTGGTTCTCCTCACCGACCACTTCTACATCTGAGCCACCTAGTTGTCCCCCCTTGCTTATTCATCCGAGGAATGACTGAACTAAAGACAACCTCACCAATGAAGTTTCAATACAAGGGGAATCCACCTAGCTCAAAGGTGGGAAACAAGCACAACAACATAACTGACACCAACATTGGGAATGTGGATTGGAATGAGTTCCAGACTCAGTGCTCCTAGCTAGCTAACAGATCTAAGGATTGCACTTCATTAGTCCTATCTGGGCTAGTAAATGCAGCCGCACACCCAGTGGTCATTTTGTCTTTGGAATTGATCATCACCCTAGCTCATCACTATGATTCAGACAAAAGGGTGGTAGTAAACTCAGAAGATCAGGTTGTATTGGACATCAGGCTAGATTTCATTGAGGACATCTTTCACCTCCACAAAGGCATAGACAAGTTTTATGACTTCTACATTGAAAAGGGGACCAAGTGGTTTTGCAACAAGGAGAAAGCTATACATGAAATGATGAAAAAAAATACCTCAAGAAACCGCTTCCCAAGAACAAATTGGACAAGATAGACCTCCGAAGAGGCTACATGAAGGATGACATCTAGGCAACCATAACAATGATAAGCCAGGTGTATGTGTTGCCACAATCCACTCAACTAGAGCACTGGATGATCCTATTGATAGAAAGGATCTGGGAACGGAAGGCAAGATTCGACTGGGGAACCATCATTAGTGATAATCTAGATGACCAATTGACAGTCGTAAAACATAACCCCAAGTTTTACATGAGCACTTACGTGGTGTATCTACTAGCTACATAGGAAGATTATCCTGGCCTCACCAAGAGGGGAAGTCTGAATGATCCAAATGCATGGCCCCATCTTGTATACCCGCAACTGGTAAAAGGAGAAAACATAATAGAGGATTCCCCTAATTACCAGGATAGTCAATGATGCATTCATATTCACAGTCATCTGATCTATTGAGGGTGAATTTGCTAAAAGGATGTCAGAAGAGGCTGTTGCTAAGGTAAGGGCCATTGGGGCCTATTTTATCTAGTTAAGGACATTCACATACATCCAGATAGCCGGGTCAACCTTGCAACCAAAGAAGTTGCCCAGGTACCCATCTGACTGGATAATCATATTGGAGATGGCCAGGCAGCTCGCGGATGCATATGAGCACATAAAGCATAAGAAGAAGCACTGTTGGGAGTTTCCCATCTCTTTGGGACCATATATACTACAAGATATGAAGGTTTTTAAATCCCTTTCTTTTGAATGGGATGACTTTCCCTTATAGCTTTAGAAGATAGTACGAGCCCGCTTTGATCCTATAGGCACTTATAGCCACATCATTGGCAAATTCTACATACATGAACCACATTTGGAGGATCAGTGGATCAACTGCATAGATGATCATGAGGTCAGGATCCAGGATTATTGCATAATGAACCTTGCTCTGGAAAAAGAGGTGTTAAAATTCCCTATTTCCCCAAAGGTTTGGGAGTGTGATTCAAAAGAAGTCTTGGAAGACATTTACAAAAAAGATAAGGTGTATGACCGGCCAATCATGAATGTCGAGGTGGAAAAGGATGAAAATGATGACATAGACTTCCGAGCGAGGCATGCGATAAAGACCACCATAACTTGGATCAAGAAGCCACACAAAATGAGTCCAATCTTGGTAAAGACATTAATGGAGCCCTCCAAGAAAGTAGAAAAACAATGAGGAGAGAAGTCAACATCTCCCAAGTATAAGAAGGCTCTCCCTCTGAAGCCTAGAACTGTATATGGTCATGAACGACCAGTTGAATATGGCTCCAATCCTAGGCCCAAGAAAACTATAATGATGGGCCAGATTGACCCACCATCGGGGTCGTCACAACCCCAATTAGGAGAAGGCTCATCTACCTCTAGCCAATCTTCCCCCACCATTGAGAAAAAAACCTATAAAATAAAGAAGAGTTCCAAATCTCCGTAGTTAGAAATTGTACAAGAAGAGCCTGAGGACGAGGACACAGGTGAGCCCTTAGTCTGGAAGAATAGGTTGCAAAAGACAAGAGAAAAGGAGACTACTAAGAAACATAAAGAGGATCCCAAAGAACAGGATAACCCTTTGGACGCTTTAGGATCAGATGAGTTTATGCTTTCTAATTTTAAAGGACTTGAAGGCTTTTCAGATCATGGCCAAGATACACACACTGGGGGACCACCACTCATACAACCCCAGGTAGCCCTCACTCCTCCACTAGTCCAGTTCACCAATCCTTCGGTGAATGTTTATGTTCCACCAATAAGCTCCCATTCTACTCCAAGGCCTAAAACCCAAGACAGTGGCATGACTCAAAGTTTAGCAACAGACAATGTAGCTAGAGGGAGTTATGTTTTCACTCCACCACCTCACATACTCACTCCACCAACTTCTTTACCACCTCACATACCTACTCCACCGGTTACCCTACCAACTCCAACACCTACTCCTGCACCAACCCCGCCTACGTCTACTACCACCATCTCCTCATCTCCCACTCCAATCATGCCAACACTTTTTCCCTCAACATCAATCCCTCCAACATGTGCCACCCAATTTTTTAGAGAAGTCATGAGTGCTAAAGACATACCACCTTTGCACACCATGCTAGAGTCCATAACCGGTCTGAAGTCCAAGGTATCAATTGACACTTCTGATGAAGAAGCCCAGGACAAAGAAGGGGATAATGTGGTAACTGAACGAGGAGAGATAGGAGAGAGAGAAGAAGTGGAAATATATGTAGATATTGGAGGGGAAAGAATGAAATGAGGGAAGGAACAAGAAAAATGGCAAGAGAAGGGATCAGATAAAGAAATAATGCCAGAGGCACAAAGCTTAACTTCAATCCTCCAGGTTGCACCATATGAACCTATTACGACATCCGGAAAACCTACTTGGTTTACTAAGGAGATACAACCCCAGAAAAGAACCTACACCAGTGAATTGGATAGGGAGGATACGAGTATGACATCTATGAGACAAGCTTTCCACCAGGAAGAAACCAATGCACCCGCCAGGATCATGTTGTAAGTAACTCAAGACACTGGGGGTCATTGAAAAGACTAGATAGCTATCCCGCCCCTGAGAATTGCAGAGACAACAGTATCATTAGAAGGCTATACATTCAGGGAGGTGGATTTGGGTGAACCTATAAGAGAAGGGAGAAAGACACTAGCAGCCTTAGGGCTGAAACATGCTCTGGGGTTCATGAATAAAGATGAAGAAACCATCAAAACTTTAATGGACCAAAATGAAGCATTAAATGGGTTCATCCAAAAGATGGTGGGTCCTATTGACCCAAATTGTTTAGAGGCTTCACTATAGGCCATGCTTGATAAAAGGGCTACACTACATTTGTCGGCAGGTTTGACTCCCTCTTTCATCCAGGCAAGCGTTGATTGGATAAATGACTTTGAATAATTCAGAGAGAAGGAAATGCCATCAATATTTAGGCCATACCGGACCATATTGGTTGAAGTAAATTCACTCATTGACCTGGTGGAAGATGATGGGGGTATGGATTCAGAGGTGGTTAAGTGGCAAGCAGCTCTCCAAGACTTAGAGATAATTCGAAAGCAACGTTTCCAAATTTTGGTGAAAGTGTATGAGGGTGAAGAATTGGACAAATTTGAGACCTAGACTAAACAAATTTCCAAAATAATTAAGGCCTACCAGAAATGCCAGGCCCTTATAGATGAAAATTGGGATTAGGTAATAAAATGGATTGAAGATATAGATACATTCTTCACTGGGGTCGGCCTCAACATCTATCGGGATGAGAGCAAACATGCTCTACGCCCTTCCAAAGAGGTGGTCCAACAGTTCAAAGACGTTCTGGCCAGAGTTAGTAACAAGGAGGCCCTACAGCAACTATTTCATATCAAAGAAGAAATACAAACAATGTTACAGCACGAGCAAGAGATCATGTTCTTCGCTTCTGAATTGACTATCTTCAGGAAGAAGCAAGAACGAAGGGTCTCTAAGATAAGAAGGAAAGAGATCAATTTTGAAGAAGTCCAGGAGATAGTGTAGAGGCTCTGGGAAACTCACCTAGAGGTCTTCACTGGATAGGGCTCCAACGTTAAATTACTAGGTAGACAGGGCAGGATTTTTAACACTTGGCCAAGATTCTGCCAAGGAAGAGTTTTTCAGCCTTTCGGCCTCGAAAGCGAGAGATATTTTTTGGCCTTTCGACCTTCAAAAATTTTGGCCTTTCAGCCTCTTCAAGGATTTTCAACTTTTCGGCCTACGAAAAGTCTAAAGTTTTGGGACCTCTGATTTTTAAGGTTTTGAGAAACACTTGGGGAATTTTGAAGGCATTAAAGTTTTGGGGTAGAGGTTGGGGTCTGAAAAACTGGGGGTTTTCAGTGAGGTCACTTTTTCAGACACCAATTAGACTCTAGATCAGATTAATGGACAACTTGAGTTCATTTTGGGAAGACTCAAGGTTTCCTATTAGCTCCCCTGCTAGAAATAGTTCCAAATGAAGAATCCAAGAAGGACCACCGAAATCAAGAAGAAGACTCCCAGTTCATAGGAGGAATTCACCTTCTTTCTCTCTCTCTTCTTTGACAGATTTTGCCCTCTTTGCATGAGAAAATAGATTGTAAATGGATTTAAGAATCCATGCAAGTTATATATTATTAGTTAGCAGTAGTTTCCCTTCAGTAAAGTTCTAGTTTTAACCTTTGTTCTCTAGTTTAAACTCTTTGATACCCTAACTCTAAAAATGAGAGTTGTAGATCAAAAATCTATATATTGTAATCAAAAAGCAATGTAAAACACTGACTTCTTAATACATAAAGATCTACATTGGGTGCTTCATTCATGGTGTGTGAATTACTGCTATCTATGTGAATTTATTGAATGTATGCTTGCATAATTCTTTATTTTCAGAGAGCTCTTTGTATTGTTGTGTTTCAAATTCGTGCTACCTTTAGTTGGTGTTTGCTGCTATTTATCTACCATGCTGTGACAAATTTGTGGAGGATGCTATCTTTGGGCTTAACGATAAATCCATCTCGTGAGAGCACACGTCTTGGTGGCTTCACAATTTGATAGATTTTGAATATCTCGTACAAGTAAAACATATCTTCTCTCCAAACGCTTGCATCTGTGGAGTATTGAATCGTGACATGGTCTGATTTATGCTTCATGGGTTGTTCCACATCTCTCCAACATTCATTTCGCAAGGAAGGGTTTATAGCAGTTTATGTCCTTAGGGTTTCATTTTTTTTCTTTACAATTCACTACATTTTTTGTTACCCTCATCTCTTTAAATTCTGTCTTAAAATCCTAAAAATCGTTATCTTTAAAATACCAAAGTTGCATTTTATTTACAACACCCATACTTGTTAAAATGGAAAATACCCAAAAAAAAGATAGAACTAAACAATATTTTATAGTTTTTTTGTCTTGAATGTACTAGCAAAGGCCTCCTCATGAACAATCACATTTATCTTCAACTAAGTAACCAAGCAGGTTGTGACCCGACCCCGGAGAACCTTGGGAATAACTCGGTTATCCTTTCAAGAGAGGAAATCGAGTCTCAAGATCCTAGCAAGTTGACTTGTGTTAAAACAATGCTCAACAGTAGTATTATTGACTCCAACCATATCTTTTCAGCTAAAATCCTACCTATTTCTGGCTCTGATCACTTCCCGGTGCAACTTAGCATTCTTATGGAATCAAACCCAAAAGAATGCCCTTTCAAATTTGAACAAGCATGGCTCCGAGGTCCTAACATTTTGAATCAGATAGAACAATGGTGGACTGAACCTAATTTGAAAGGTTCCAAGATGTACATTGTATTAAATAAGTTGAAAATAATTAAACAAAAATTGCTTGAATGGAACTCTGAAAAGTTTTGATCTTTGAATCAAAATTAAGACTTGAAGACAAACTAAATGAGATTAACTCTTGGTTTATTAAGTTAGGTATGGATGAGGAGCTCTACCTTAAATAAAAGGAACTCCTTTTAGAATATGAGGAAATATTATCCAAAGAAGAAATTTTTTGGAGAGGAAATCACGAGAAACCTAACTAGAAGCTGGAGACACACACAAAAAAAAAATTTAAAATAGTACCAAACAGAGAAGAAACACTAACATAATTTCAAGTATTAATGATACATTAGGGAAGAGGGTTGAAGATCCCAAAAAGATAGCATGTGAAAAAGTTCAATACTTTAACAATATTGTCAATAACTTTGGAAGCTCTAATGTAAATAAACAAACTGAATTACTGAAAAATATCCCTAGTGTCATAACTAAACAACACAATAAAGTTCTGACAGGAAAGTTCTTAATTGAAGAGGTCAAAGAAGTACTAATGAAAATGAATCTAGACAAATCCCCTGGCCCTGATAGATTGTCTTCCATTTTCTTTCAAAAGTGATGGAACTTTATTGGGAATGAGATCACGCAGGCTCTTGAAGGGGTTAGGAACTCTGGTAAAGTATTGAAAGAATTTAATAACTCCTTCATTGCTCTCATCCCCAAAAAATAAAAACCTAAAAGCCCTAATGATTTTAGACCAATTGCACTCTAAAACATGTTATATAAATTACTAACTAAAACCTTGATCCTGAGACTCCAAAAACTCCTCCCTTTGATCATCAATGAGGAACAAACTAGATTTGTCCCTAGCAGATCAATCTTTGATGGAGTCATCATTGCCAACGAAGCTATACATTCTGTCCAAACGAGTAAAAACCCTAGTATGCTTATCAAGCTACATATTCAAAAAGCTTATGATAAGGTAGATTGGAGATTCCTCTGTAAATGCTTAGAGGCCTTTGGATTTGCCAAAAATTGGATTAACCTATTTTTTGAGTGCATCTCTACCACTATGATTTCGATCCTAATTAATCAAACCCCAGAAGGTTTCTTTAGCATCTATAGAGGATTAAGGCAGGGAGATCCTATTTCCCCTTTTTTATTAATTATCATGGTCGAAGCCTTAGGATTCACTATTTCAAAAGAAAGAGAGTTGGGTTCTCTGGAGGGTATAGCTATTACTATCAACTTAGATCCAGTCACCCACCAACAATTTGTAGATGACACTATGCTATATGGAGTGAGAAATAGAACATAAGCTAGATCCTTTGCTAGAATTATGGATACTTTCTCCATGGCTTCAAGACAAGAAATCAACTAGAATAAATCTGAAATTTTCCTCTTTAACACAGACATCACGATGGAAGATGGCATATGTTGTATACTAAAGTTCAAAAAAGGTACGCTCCCCTACAAATATTTAGGTCTCCCTTTAGAAAAAGGAAGTAGATCGTCAGTTATCTGGAATCCTACAGTAGACAGTTGTAGTATGAGGAAATCTTCAACCTGCTGGGAGCAAGCTCAAACATCAAACGTTAGTGGGTTAACACATATAAATCATGAAATAAGAAAGAACCAACAATAAATCTTCATAACATCAGATTGAGCTAAAACAAGCTATTGCACCCTATGTTACTTTTTTTATTTGGTTTTTTAGATTGGATGTGAATGTGCTCTCTCAAACACAAATGGAGTAGATCCCCAATGCAATGCAACTATGAATGCAAGATTAGATAAGAAGAAGAGATTCAAAAGCTAGTATCAAGAACTAGTCTCAAATCCTTCTCAAAGATGATATTCTAAATTATGAAATTGATATGAAAGATGCAAGATAAAAACTATGATTCATTGAACATTAGCCAAGCATGTAACTTCTATGTGATTTAAGCATAAAAAAACATGAAACTAGCAATGAACTTCTAAAACTAAAATAGCATAATAACAATGCAAGAATGAGAGATGCAAATACAAGAGGAGAAGGCCTCTATTTATAGATTTTTGGGAGAGAAGAGAAGGGATTGAATGAGGTGGCACCTATGTGGCATCCACATAAGAGCCACATAAGGGACACATGGGCTTGGAAGGGATAGCCATTTTGGAGTCAAACATAGAATTAAATGTTTGAGTGGCAAAAGATATTTGAGTGGGGTACAAATATGTAAGAGTATTTAAGAGGAATGGGTGACCATTTTGGAGAGAATTTTCACACATGTGTGAGCATTCTATTAGCATTAAAAGGGTTATGAATTACCCTTTCAAGTAGGATTAGAGGATGATTAGGCGGGGAAGTATGTTTAGGAAGTGAGGTGATGTGTGTAGAGTAGGAATAGGGTAGGCTTAGAGTAGACCTCTAGATAGGGTTTATATTATTATTCAAATTAGATTTGAATAAATCATAGTTTAGAAGAATTAGGGATATGGAGGATTTTTAATAAATATGAATTTATTAGAAAGGGATTTTATGAGGCAAATGTATTTAAATAAAATACATTAGAATAGTATTTAGGTTATTGATAAATACTAACGATGAAAATATTTAATTGATTAAATTAAATAGTTAGATGAACAAAAGGGAATTAATATTAATATTAATATTTTGGACATCTACATTTTGCCCCTCTTTGACATGGCATCGCAAGTGACATTGCATCAAAGAAAAGAAAATAGGTTGCTCCAGAGGAAGAGGATTTCTAAGAGTCATGCTGAAGCAATGACGATATAGGGTTTTTCTCCCTCGAGAAAAGAACACAACAAATACAGCGTTGTGGGATTTTCTTGATAAAGGGTGCAATGGGAGGGAGGAAAGGAGGGAAGGTAATAAACAAAAGCCTTTGGAAATGCAAGCATGAATGCAACTAAGAATTCAAATGCAATGATGAAATTAAATACGAGCCTTGGGGATCCATTTGTGTAAAAAATATGGAGAGCACATCTGATTTTGATGTTGCAAAAGGAGGTATGCATCAGGTGTTAGAAAACACAGATGAAAGGATTCCTTTGCATGGACTAGATGCTCAAACAAAAGCACACTACAAAAGATGCATGTATTCGTAGCCACCAGTCACAACACACCAAGATATAACAGATTGAGGTAGTGGTGAGTAGATTTAAACTGACACAAAAAGATTAAATCAATAAAGAAGGCCTCATGACCAAGAAACCATTTAGTCCAGAGTTCTTGCCATGAATAGGATTGATGTGATGAAGGATTTGATAAGCCGACGCTGGAAGGATGCATCCTGACGAGAAAGTATTGGAGTTGATTTGATTGAAAGATATTCACTGGCAAAAGCTGTGAATAGAATGAGGAGCGACGATAGTCAGTCGCAAAATTGATTTGGTGAAAACCATGATCGCAGTCACAGGAGTCAAAACGTCACTAAAATTTAAAAAAACTAAGTGATGCAGAAGGAAGGAAAATTTTATTGCAAGATTTTGAGTATTTTTGCAATTTTTAAATTTTTTGGGGATTTTTTACAATTTTCAATTTTTTGGGGATTTTTTACGATTTTTGAATTTTATTTTTTTTTGAATTTTTTGCGCATTTAGACTGTACAATAGAATTAATAATACAATAATATACATGTAGGAGAAGAAGATGGACCAGAAAAAAATCTCGGAGAAAACGGGGGCTATAAGAGGGGTGGGAGGGTCAAAAGAAGGTCATTGGTGAATAGTGATTGGACAAGAAAAGAGCTTTGAAAGAGAAAACATGGTGGACAAGAGGCTGAAAGGATAGTTGGGAGAGCACGTGCGGACCCATGGGAGACCCGCAGAGTAGCTAGTATTGGTGAGTAATGTAACTAAGACAATCCATTTACTATTTTCTAAGTTTTTTATGCTTTCAAGAAGGGTTAAGGGTCATAAATGGGGGTTTAGAAGAGCGACAGACCGGAAATGTTGGTTCTTGAACCAGCGTCTTCAAAGACACCGATCCCCGGATCAATGTCTGCGTAGACACCGATCCTCAAACTCGCGTCTTCAAGAACGACGGTTCCAAACTGGCATCTATGAAGATGTCAGACCTAGATCTGCGTCTTCGAAGATGGGGGTCTAGACAGAAAATGCTCAGAGACGTCGGTTGAAGAACCGACATTTTCACCCAAACTAGTGTCTGAGCCAAAAGGGGCAGACGCCGAGAGAGAGGGTAAAGGAAGGACCCGGCGGGGGCCGAGGATGGGTCGGTTATAGATCTAGGGACATGATGCCCCATTCTGGGAGGGGTTAGGCTAAAAGTGAGAGGAAAGTGACATGAATATGGTGGTGTTGGATTTTGCAGGAGTAGTTCCCACCATTAGGATCTCGGGAGCACTTGCCGCCAATGATGGAGTTGGAGGACCAACTGACAGCGATGGACTGGGGATTATTAGTTGTAGTGGGACTAGATTATGTGTCCTGATGGCCTAGGCTATGAGCACATAATGGGATGATGATGGCACTAATCAAGCGGTGGCACAGTGATACCACTACATTTCATCTGCCTACTAAAGAGGTGACAATTACTTTGGAGGACGTGTGGAGGATCTTATAGATATCGATCTGAGGACCAGTCCCTTAGTATAGATTAGAGGACAGTGAGCACTACATAGAATTAGCTTTCAGGAGGCCTCTGAGGAGGATACCTAGATACAAGACATGGATGCCCTAACAGCCGGCAGTCGACAGGAGGCTAAGGAGGATAGCACTATTTTTGGCAAGACTGATTGGTGGGAGGATGCTGGCAGACTTGACCGAACATGGGTTTGGTATGGGATGGTCTAGGGTATTGGCAGAGATGCTTGAGTAGGGGACTACCTACTACTGGGGGTGTATGCACCCTAAAATGGTCGCCTAGACTTTGGGCCCCATTTATTATTTTATAAATTTATCAAATTTTTGAATCAATGCTTTGGAATATTTTCAATTCAAATCAATTTCCTTGATCAAATTGTA
>MU225562.1:986822-1001261 GCA_018584345.1 Thuja plicata | reverse complement strand
AGATTAGATTTGCATTCATATTTTCTTTCATAGACTAATATGCATTGTTATCATTTAGATTAGATTTCATTTTCATGCATTCGAATCTCTCGTTTCATGGTGTATTTGCAATAGACACAGCTAGGTCTATCTAAGGGTCTTCATTTTACATTTTTACACATCTATGACTAGAGAGCTATGGATCGATATTTGAGGCCTCATTCTTGAGAAACCTTGAATGGAATGATTCATAGAAGTGTGACAACATTTATGCACATAGGGGGTATATTGTACTTGGACAATTATACCATGATTTACACATGGCTGCATACCGCGGGGTATGCAACATGAGGATAGGGGTCACATATTATTAGTATGGGCTTGGGAGCACATTGCATTGTTCCAACCGATGAGAGTATAGGAGGCTCGGCAGCCAGGAGAGCCCTACGCATGCAGATATAGGCTACCACTAAGGTATACCTCTATGGGACAAACAAGTTACTGGCGATGATTGCTTCATGAGATCCAGGTTTTCTGCTAGACACCATACAGGTTATGCAAGCCATGGGGAACCATGGACTGGCAGGTAGGAGCAGAGGACAATTTTGAGGACTTTATATATCTCATATGTTCAAATAGATTGTTTCTTACTAGGGAGGACCATCCACTAGATAGAACGTTACAGGTCATCCCAGGTGATGAGATAGTTCGGTTTACAGCAAGGGGTTGTGGCAGAGGATGGGCTACATCCTCATGTCACTAGTGAGGTTGAAGTTTGGGGCAGGTACACACATTCTCTAACTGTGAGGGTTACATGGAGGAATATGGCACGAGTGGACTACGTAGCTAGGCCAGACATAGTGGATGTAGGGATGACAGTAGAGTATGCGACCTGGTGGGCCACACACGCACCGCTACGAATCATAGACCCGGTGTAGGTGGCTTCTCATGAGAAGCCTATAGGTGACATGGAGGTGGATGATGGGACAGAAGTAGGGGATGCCCCGGAGACCTCAGTAGCAGGATAGAGGAAGAGACCTTAGAGGAGACGAGTCTGTCCATGGACGGGGGCACTGGAGGGTGAGGAGGGGGGACAAGATGAGGGGCCACATGGGCTGTCGGGAGATGGGTAGGATTAGGCACCTCAGGTGCCTTCACATAGACAAGATTAGGCACTTTGGGTGCCAATACAGGGACACAATCAAGCACTTCAGGTGTCGATACAGGGGCCACCCGCAGGCTATGTGTCACAGGAGATACATGACACCATTGTCCCAGAGCGAGACAGCCTACAGACAGAGTGTGCATGATTACAGGGGCTATTGGGGATGGCATAGGTTTCAAAGGCCAGTCTGCATACAGAGATGGCTAGGATACAGGGCTTGTTAGTTGCAGAGACAGCACTAGTGGACATGGCCGAGGGTGCACTTGACACCCTACATGGCAGAGTAGACTCAGGCGAGTTCTCCATGGTACACTTGACACAAGATGTTGCTGAGCTACGGACATAGGTAAGTATATGGAAAGATCAGTTGGGTACCCTCATAGAGAAGATGGAGCAGGCGATAGAGCAGGTTAGTGCATCGACCTCTGAGAGAGATGAAACACAGAGGTGTGCTGAGGCATACAGGATAGAGCAAGACATCACTCGACAGGCGGCTAGTGCAGGTGGGGCTAGTGTAGGTAGTAGCAAAGGCCTTTGTAGCACACAGAGACACAACTAGGGAAGGCAGGGAGGCAGCCCACTATTGGGAATTGTACCATGATTTAGTACCCAAGGACCGGAGACAGACATTCACAAAGTGGTCTCGGTCACAAAGCACAGGTCGAAAGTCTTAGGGATTAGTGGGGATGCCACCACATCCACAACCAGGATAGGGAGGACGACCATCATAGCCACCTGCATGATTCATCATAGGATTTTGTGATACACACATTTTTATATTTCTGGATGAGATGTATATGTATATCAGCACCTAGGTGCATTGTGATGTATTTATTGATGATAGACAGTGTATTTATGGACATGATTCTATATATATGATGACCGATTGATGATTCTATGATTCTATGTGGTTTTATGCATTTCTCTATATGACATTATGATGCATATGCTTATATGAGTACTGACATTGATGTTTGTAGGATGTGATGTTTTATGATTATTTATATACAGGATGAGATGTGTAGATGCATGTACCTTTTATGCATTTGATGTATATTGTAGTTTTTTTTTTTTGATGAGATGTAATGGATGCATTTAATATGTTATAAGTGTTTTATGATGCAATGTATGTAAATGCAATGATCCTAATGGAAATGCAGGGATGATGTAAAAAATGCAGGTATGCAGTGGATGCAACAGATGCAACGGTACTCATGTTTTTGGTATGTGCCACATTCAACTGATGAACCGAACAGGCAGACTATAAAGGACCAGGAAAGGAAGGTTAGCATGAAGGGGGCTTAGAGTGTTAGTGCAATGGTGAGGAGACTAGACACATCATGAATATACAAGGAAAAAATTGAGCGATTAATTACAAGCAAGTATGTACAAAGATTTCTATCGAGACCTGATTGGATCTTGTTGTTTTTCATGCATGCGATAGTGTTGGAACACCCTAAAAATAGGGTTGTGGGAATGATATTGATGCAAAAGGATGGGGGATCAAGATTTTGATAGATAATAGAATGGTCCACTATGTGTGACACCTGTTGCCAGGTTTTCATCACCCATACTTGTCCAAGGTGCCTGATTGCCAAGTTTTCACCATTGGACAAAAAATTTCTCTTCACTCTTTTTTTTTTTTTTTGATGTTGTCCAAGCGCCTGTTTGCCAGGTTTTCACCGAGACAACCATTTTTTTAGCTTCATTTTCTTCTTTTTTATATATTTTTTAAGGACTATTTTACATTGTTTTTGTACTTTTTCAGGACTTTTTATACTTTTTTATGAATTTTTTCAGATAATTGGAATGAATAACCAACTGTTAGGCATAGAAGCACCTAAGGTGAATGATGTTGATAGGATCATTCAAGGGTTCTCCTTTAGGAGTGGAGAGTTGATATGCCCTAGAACCAAAGCATATAGTGACAATGTATGGGCCTTGCCAAGTAACCTCAAACTTACCTTTCTTTTCTTGATCAGTACCCACTTTCTGATTTTCCTTTAACACAAAATCCCCAACCTGAAATTGGCATGGATGGACTTTCTTGTTATAGTTATGCTTGAGTCTATTTTGATAGACAATCATGTGATCATAGGCTTTTTGGCACTTTTCATCTAGTAAATTAAGTTGTGTGAGTCTTGCTACTTGGTAATCTTCATCATTGATCAGGCCTCTCAGTGATACTCAAAGGGATGGTAGTTCGACCTCAATTAGTAAGACAGCTTCAGCACCATAGACTAGGGAATACAGAGTGGTGCTTGTAGGAGTACGCTATGAAGTGTGATATTCCCAAATGGTGGGGTTGATTTGGAGATGCCATTCACGGTCAGTATCATTGACAACCTTTTCTAGGATTTTGAGGAGGGTTTTGTTGGTTGCCTTAGCTTGGCCATTACCTTGAGGAAAACATGGACTTGAGAAATGGTGATGGATATGGAGGCAAGCACACAGATCACTAACGTGTTGATTTTCAAATGGTGTTCTGTGATCTATGAAGATAGTGGAGGGTATTCCAAAGTGGCAGACAATGTGGTAGAGGATGAATTTTGAGATCTCGACACATGTAGTGAGGGCGAGCGGAATTGCCTCAACCCACTTTGTAAAGTACTTTATTGCTGTTATTATATATTTGTGGCCTTCAGAAGAGAGGGGGTAATCTTACCAGCGAGGTCAAAACCCCAACAAGAGAAAGGCCAATGGGGCACAATAGGTCGGAGGTCTTGTGTAGGAGCATGGATCAAATTGGCATGTTGTGACAAGGCAAACACTTCTTGACAAACTCACAAGCATCATGTTCCATTAAAGGCCAATAGTATCCTGTCCATAAAATTTGCTTGGCTAGGACCATGCCACTTGTGTGGGAACCGTAGCTTCTAGCATGTACCTCTTGTAAAGCCTGGGTGACCTTTTTTTCATCTAAACATCTAGAGAGCACATTGTGATAGCCCCGTCGATAAAGGGTATAGGCTACAAGGGTGTAGCGAGAAGCTCTAGGAATAAATTTTTGGTGTTGGGTTAAGGTAAGATAAAGGGATATGATACCATTTTGTGGATAGGCATGCATATTGTGGTACCACAGTGACTGGAGACCAACCAAGACACATACACATACAATTTGATTCATCGTTCTTGTAAGTGGGAGCATGAAGTTGCTCAACTAAGAATTTGTACTGCGTAGACTTGTGAGGAATCTCTAAGAGGGAGCCAATTGTGGCCATTATGTCAGTAGCCTTGTTCTACAAGCATGGTACTTGTGTTATCTGCAAGTGGATGAAATGCTTTTTCATCTTGTCAAACATCTCCTTATATGGCATTAGTTTATCATCTTTGGTTTGATACTCATCTAGGACTTGTTTGATGATGAGTTGGGAATCACCAAAGACATGTATATCTATGATGTTCCATTCTATAGCCATGCGGAGCCCTGTGACTAGTGCCTCATATTCTGCAATGTTGTTTGTGCAAGGAAATCTCAATTTGAATGACATAGGGAGGTAGTCACCTTGCGGTGTGACAAAAAGTATTCCTGCCCCTACACCATGGGTTGTGTAGGATCCATCAAAGTTGCTAAGTGGGTTTCTCTTCTATCATGTACAAATGCTCATCTGTAAATTTAGTGATCAAAGGATATGCATCCACAACCAGTGTTTTTTCTATCTTATCTGCGATGACTTGTCCTTTAATGGCTTTTCTATCTACATATTGAATATCAAATTTTCTTAGCGACATAGCCCATTTTTCCATTCAACCTGTGAGATTAGTCTTAGAGAGTAGGTACTTGAGAGGGTCCACTTTTGAAATGAGCTTGGTTGTATGAATAAGCATATAGTGGCAAAGTTTTTTAGTGGAAAAAACCACTGCTAGGCATTCTTTTTCAATAGGGGAATAATTGAGCTCATAACCCACTAAGGTTCAACTGATGTAATAAATGGCTCTTTCTTTGCCTCCATCATCCAACTAAGCAAGGAATGCCCCCAATGCTATTGTAGTACCATAAATATACAGGATGAGCGGTTGGTCGGGTATAGATGGTACCAAGATGGCTGGATAATTGGATTAGCCAAGTATTCTTTGATATTTTCAAAACTTTTCTAACACTAAGGATCCCATTTGAAAGTGATAAGACATCAGCACCATATTGGAGATCCATTTAGAGTAGTCAATGGTGTGGATGATTTTGGCTTGAAGTAACCTTTCTAGCTCTTCTTTGACAAGTAGTGCTACCTTGGGGTGCATCATTTAGAGCTTTTTTTTGACAGGTTTGATGTTTGGGTCCACTGCTAGATGGTGAACCACCATGTCAGGGTCTAATCTCGACATGTGGGCATAAGACCATGAAAATCTATCTATGGATTCTTGTAAGAGAGTGAAGAGATCTCATTCTTCTACTTCTTTCAAGGAGGCTGCAATGTAAGTGATGCGAGGATAGTCCTCGATACCCAAATTGATGGGTTTTATTTCTTTGATGAGGATTGATGACTGTTCAGGAATGTAGTCATGGATTAGAGGAAGAGGAGAGTCTTCATCCTCTGGTGCCTCAGAGAGGTTTTCACCAGTGAATACGCTCCTTTTTTTTACTATTTTGTTATCAGATAGCGCCCCAGAGGGGTTTTCACTAGGGGATTGATTTTTCTCTTTTTTATTTTTGTTTTCCACTTCATTTTTGCGACTAAAGTCCTCCTCTTCCCCAAAGTATGCCTTTGGATCCAGTTTGGAGACATGTGTTGGATATTTCCCCCAGTCATTGCTATGTTCAACTACTCCCATGAATCTTAGGACCACTTCCTTGCTTTGGAACTCGTCAACGTGTACAACACTCGGTTGGTCCCAGCCTATGAGTTTAGGATGTAGGAGGGGAAGGTCAATGAAATTAATGGAAAGTTGAAATAGGACAGAGTTTCCCAGGAATATGTCATCGTCAATATCATCATAGGCTTTCAAAACTTTCTCTTCAGGGAAATCTTTGAATTCAACAATTTGGCCCAGGGGTCTACAATGAGTATAGCTATTGTTATTAGTGCCCCCAGTCATGGCGGAATCCATACCAAGGCCTAAATGCTTTTCTTTTCTAGCAGGTATAAAAGGTTCTTTCATTCCTTTCTCTTCAGCACCCAAGTCGCCGCCTTGATAGTTCCATTTTTCTGTAACCAACTTGTGAATTGAAGGGTATTTTCCTTTGAAATAATTGAGGAAATTGGTGTCTGGGGGTGGCAGATCTTTATAAAGCCACCGATTGATGTTAGGTACCATCTCTTGGCTACTCAAAATTTTATTTGAGATAAAAGTGGTAGGACCCAATTATTTTTTCTGTGGCTTGCTTTGGTCTGTTATTTTCTTGTCTAGTCTCCCTTGGATATGTGGATCAACTGGCAATGCTCCAATTGCGAAGGCATCAGATAGGCTATACTCGCCACAACCCTGGTTGTTGATCTTGACTATGGAAAGCATGGAGGATAGGATTGTTTCTAGATCTGAATGGATTTGAGAGGAACTGGTGACATAGGTGCCAATGTCGATCACAGGATAGTGATTGGAATGTGGGGTGGTGTTCCCAACACATTGCAGTATGTGAAGGGCTTGGGATCTGCGCAGATGGTGATTTTAGTGTTTTTATATGGGAGTTCGATGCACTAATGGTAGGTCAATGGCATAGCTTACATAGAATGGATCCATGGACCTCGAAGGAGGATGTTGAAGGGAAGGTCAAGATCAACAATGTGACATACTATATCTTGGATAGCAGGGCCCACTTTGATGGGTAATGAAATGGTGCCTTTAGACGTGTGCTCTAGATTGTCATAGGCTTTAATGGTAATAACATCATTTTTTACATCTTCTTTAGTGCAACCCAACTGTTTGATGAATTTTAGAGTACACAGATTTAGGGCCGAACTATTATCTATCATGACTCACTTGATGGTAAAATCTTTAACCATGATAGCGATACAGAGAGGAAGGTTATGATCAGGTTTGTCAGAGGGCATGTCTTTTGGTTTAAAAGAAACCCCACAGGATGTAGACAAGGTTCTAGAATTCGGTGAGGTTGATGTCACTAGGAACGCGTGATTCTTGTAGGGCTTTATTGAATATCTCTTGATAGGTGGGTGAGGTGTGGAGGACATGTAGGATGGAAATTTGGGCAGGAGTATTCCCTAGGTGTTCCAACAAGTTGTATTGGGTACCTACAAATGGAGAAGTACTCACACCTACAACTTTTATTCTATCGTGACGAGTGGTGACTACACATTGGTTATCAATGACCTTGAAATGAATGACATTGACAGAGGAGTGGACTTGGGATATGCAGTCGATGAGATCATCATAGTTGATATATGTATTTGTATAATATTTTATGTTGGCATTGTCTCCTTGCTTACCCTTCCCCTGGTCGAAGGATTGAGTGGGATTTCCTGGTCCTTTACCTGAGGTGTGTTCAGGAAATGCATTTTGATATATTTTAAGGCCCACATTTGGCGATGGTTGGGCACGAGAGTCCACTTTGATCTATTTGCAATCAATGAGATCTTGGATGTAGTGTTTTAGCTTCATGCATTTGATGGTGTTGTGCCCCTTAACATGATGGTAATTATAGTACTCATTGTCTTTATACCAGGTAGGCTTAGGTGTTGAGTCATCAAATGGCTGCATATTTTGGTACACAACTTGGTTAGCTTGGACCATTCTATGGAAGATGACATCTATGGGTTCACCCACGGGGGTAAACGTGCATTGTGTTGCATTCTGAGCACAAGGTCATGGTTGTCCATGTGAGACTGATATGGTGTTCATCTGGTTCACATGACCTTGGTAGTTGGGTTGATATGGTGTCCCTGGAGGGGGTAGATAGTTGTGCCTTGAGGGCTTATGTTTTTCTAGTACGTTGATTGGTGATATGCAAGAGTGGGTTGTTGATACATGGAAGGGGGTTGAATGTATACTAGCAGTGCTTTCTAATAGGTTTGGGTAGGCACATTGGGACTAGCCACTATGACCTGAACATGTTTGGTGTTAGTGGATCCATCAGTTACTGTGTTCTTGTTCTTGTTCCAGTACCATGATTGATCATTATTATGTTTTTCAGGCTGGGATTCTTTGTAGTGCTTGATGGCACCGTCTTCTATGAGACATCCCTCGAGATCCATGCCTTTGATTCTGATGCCTTGATAAGTTTGTATACAATTCATGCGCATATGATAAGCAAGCTTAGGATGGAGGTTTTAAATGAAGATTTTGATAAGATGTTGCTCAGGGGGTTGATAGGACAACCTTATAGTAAGCCCTTGCCAATGCTGAAGGTAATCGGCTAGGCTCTCTCCTCCCTTCTATTTGGAATTACACAAATCAAGGAGGGAGAGTTCATTCTCTACATTGTGCATGTATTGGGCCATAAACTTCTCTGATAGTTTGGCGAAAGTAGAGACTGTGTCATAGGGTATTTTATAGAACTGCTCAAGAGCGGTCCCTCCTAAGCTTTTGGGAAATAGTCCCATGAGGAAATTATCACTATAGGCCTCTTCTTGGCATGCCATATAGATTTCTTTCACGTGGCTCATAGGATCTCCCTTCTCCTGATATTTATCAAATTTGGGTGTTTCAAAGTGCTTGGGGAAGGGTATTGCAGTGATAGATCAATCAAATGGGTAAGGACACACCTCGTCAAACTTGAATGTTTTAGCTTTGGTCCCTGCTTTTAGCTCTTTGAGAGCGTTCTTCATTTCCTCTAATTCATGATTAATTTATGGGGGAGGATTATTAACCGTGATTGCATTGGTTCCCTAAATCTGATATGGATCAAATGGAAAATATGGGGGATTCTATGGAGGATATTGTGGTGTTTGATATGAAGGTTGTTGGTCAGCGTAGATGGGCTGTTGTGGTGGAAGCTACAGCTGAGGGGAATACTGTGGTGGAGGAGGTGGCAGTGTCTGATAGGGTTGTTGTAACTATTGGAAGTATGCTTGTATTTGCTGAGGCATTGGGTATCTGGGCTGAGCCTATTGCGGGCCTATCTGCGGTGGAGGATAGGTGTTCTACGATGGAATTCCCCTAGTGGCTGCAGCGAGGTAATTGGTGTTAATGGGAACACTAGATTATTGTGGTGATAGAACAATTTGTGATGCAGCGGAAGATGGCATGGCTAGGTAGTTGGAAAAATTAGTTTGCTACTACTGTGTTGGTTGGACAATGTGTGTATTAGTGAAAGGATTAGCAATTTGTTGTAGTGGTTGTGTTGTGAAGGGATTTTCCCCTGTATTTGTGGTTGTGGCTACTAGATAGTTTGGATGATTGGTTGTGTAGTTGTGAAGGGGTTGATTTGTTGTTGTTGTACTTGGGATGTGAATGGGTTGGTATTTTGTTGTTGTGGGTGTTTTTGTTGGGCTTTTTGTTGGATAGGTTGTTGATGTTGGATAGGTTGTTGTTGTTGGATAGGTTGTTGCAGCTAGATTGGGTGTTGTTGCTGGATAGGTTGTTGTTGTTGGATTGGTTGTTGTTGTTGGATAGGTGGGATGGGAATTTTTGTTATGGTGAAGGGATTGGCAGATGTTTGTTGCATGGGAGGATTTGGGTTGAATTGCGTTTGAGGTAGAACTGCTGGCAAACGTTACGGTTGCATTGCTAGTGGAGCGGGGAAGGTGGGCCCTTGCAGAAATAAGGGTTGGTTATAGGTGTTGTTAGGTGGCATGCCTGTGGTGAAGTTTGTTTTCTGATGTGGGTATATAGTGGAAGAAAAAGGTGGAACAGGCATGGAGATTTGGGTGCTTTGATGCTGGGAATTGGGTGGTGCATTTTGAATGGGCTGAGTGGGGATGGGTGGAATGGTGGTTTGTTGAGTGCTTAATGGTGGTGGTGGGAATTGTGCTACAAATGTTGGGAATGCTTGTAAAAGTGGAGCAACTGTGGGTTGAGGAGGTGTAGGTGCTTGCATAGTGATAAGAGGTATTTCTTGTGCTGCTGATGTTGGGTTAGGAGGCGAAGCACCCAAGGTAGATGAAGGTGTCGTGTGCATGATGGAGGGTGGGATGGAAGGTTGGACTACTTGTGCGATAAGAGTTCCCACATGTAGAGCTCACTGAAGTGGATCAAAAACTTTTCTTCTAGTGGGATGATAACGTTCCCCTAGGAGTGTCATAGGTCATGTGACAAGCGTGGGTATAAGCCAAGGTGGGAGTTGAAGTCCTTGTTGTTGAATTTCTAAGAATACTTGACTTCCATTATGTTCACTCATGGCGTTCACCATGTGGACATGCCCTAGACGATTGATAAATGTCTTTATGGTACTCATGGTGGGAGTCTCATTAGTATCTACCCAAATGTGCTCAAGTTGTTTGTTGGGTTGAGGTGCATAGGAGACCATAGCATTAGTGTGGTCAATCATGGGATTAGATGAACTAGCTACAAGATTAGGTTCCATGTCCTTCCTCTTCTTAGTGGCTCGTGTAACCGGTGGCATGAAATGATTGGCCTAAGGGGATATGAAATACAATATGTAATGCAAGGATGTTCCTACAAAGCTAAGGATGATGGTGCTAGGACTAGGATTTTAGACGATGCATCTAGGATGATGAGTATGCTCCTAAGGAATAAGGATGACTTGATGTATGTAAGGATTAAGGGTCGCTTTCCCTAGTGTAAGATCAAGTGGATGTGATTATCTACCTAGGATAGACTTGTGGCCTTTGGCAGACAGGATTCTCTATCAATGCAAACCAACCTTTTGATCAAGGTGATGAGGTTGAAAAGGCAAAGGGGATTATCCTAAAAAATGCTTATTTTAAGGATACTTAAGGATGGGTTTTTTATTAAGATGTAGGTTCTAAGAAACTCAAAAGGGGATGCAACACCAAGTGCGGGATGCGATTAGGGATACTTTGGATGATAATGCTAGGTTGATTAGGATTGGATTGGATTATGTTGGATTATTCTGGGATGAGTGTGTGATGTGTTTCTAAATATGACAACCTAAGGGAGGTCCTAAAAATGCAAGCTAAGTGATCCTAGGAAGAGGAGGAATGGTTGTTTGTTGTGGTAGACCAGCTAGTCATATTTCTCAAATCTGGCAAAAGCAGCGTTTAGATGATATTTTCCCATGAAGTGAGTATCCTTTTTGTTGTATATCACTTTGTCAAATTTTTCCCCTGTGTGAGTTTCTTGCTTGATGGAATCAACGATGTGTTGGTACTTGGTAGCCTCTCGGGTTGTATTCTTATGTTCTCTATGCACGGGGGGGGTAACAAAATTTTCACCTTCTTGTGCTTCTTGGAATCAGTCATGTCCTATAAAAAGATTTGATTTTGGATGAGCAATTGAAGGTTTTAGGACATATCTCATAAAAGACCAAATTTCAAAGATTCTGGCAAATTTTGAAGCTCACGATAGTCTATAAAAAGGGTAGTGTTTTGATGATTTGGAAAAAGTTTGATCTCTATCTGAATTTCAATAATTTTTTCCATGGCAAGAACCAGTTTTATAACAGTCAAATCAAAAAATAACATCCATGTGTCTTGAAAATAATCTGACAAGGGACAAAGAAACCTTGAAGGATACAAGCAAGTGTGACAAATTTGTTTGTTGGGTATTCCATTCGTGTTTTGGATTTGTCAATGTTCTTCAAACACTTAAAGCATGAGTTTACCTAAGGAATTGACTTTGCATGAAATATTATAGGCCTATTGCTTGGTAGTCCTTTAGCTCACATAGCAGTGTCACCCCTGGAAGGGCACCCGTGTTTTTTCCATTTTCTAGGTATTGTTTTCGTGCTACAAAGATCTCTTTCGCAACACAATACCCTGAGACACATATGATGAGAATCTTGGGGGGATATTCTTCCATCCCGTTGCACTATAATGAATCACCATTTAGAGGTGAATCAGGTAGCTTCTATGCCTAGAGTGCTTAGTAAGGGTCTCCATTTGATTGTATCCTCCATGTTCACACAAGCATGATTCAGGTGTATAGCCCCATAGAGTGTCTTGACAAAAGTGGTCATGTAAACATGATTGAGATTGCAAGGCTGCACTTAAGTTAGATGAGAGCCGAGTATAAGCTCAAATGCCAATCAAATTCTGAGGATTTAACCCCAAAGATTAAATTTGATTAATGTGAGTTGGAGTGGTGTGGCTTACACCTCATTCTCATGTGGGTCATTCCCAAGAGATTTTTCCCTCAACCGACAGGCCCATCTAAAGGATTAACTTGAAAATAAATTGGATTGGTGACAAAAAGGAGTCTGGATTTTTTATTTTCCCACAAGGGGAAAAGATAATACTTTCCTATCCAATATCATTTTCTCCACAAACATGCAAGACAATCTTAGTTCATTCCCAAAGATTTAATTGTTTAACACAAAACAAATGTGTCTAGGTTTTTGATCTTCCCAAAAGGGAAGAGAGCATAATCCCCTAACACTTGCTTTGAATTAGATAAAAATATCTCTTTAATTAGTCAGGCACCTAAGAAAAATGATAACAAACACGATCATTTGGTTGATTTAAATTGAGGCAACCTGCAAGACAAATGTAAGTAATCTTTGGAATTTTCGTCTTTGGAAAGCAGTGCTGCAACACAACTAGTTAGTTGTTTTAGAAATTTAGCCTTTGACAAGCATTGAAAACGTAAAACCACTCAAACATTTGTTAGATCATGACAAATAAAACTATGATAGAGCGCAAACGCTAGTTCAAGGCGTAGACACCGATTCTACATTTTATCCAAAAATGACAGAAACAACGAAATAAATTAGAAAACATAGAGAACCAGAAAAATGCTATACCAGCACAGATGTCAATTTGTGAAGCATAGATGTCGAACGGTGGTTGTTCTAAACCAAAAATTTTACGTAGACGCCAAAACGTGAATCAGTGTTTACGCAGACGCTGTTGTACCTGCAAGGCCAAAAAATGAGCAAATACAACAAAAAAAAGTTAATGTTCTTTCTCTCTTAGCTCTCAAATTGACTAGACAACCTATGCTGAGATTGCTCAACCCTTAAAAACCAATGTTTTTTTAATGATTTATCAAGAATTTGTTCCCTTTAATGAAATTTCAACATTATGACTGCTTGTAAAACTGGTTTCTACTAAAAAATAGAATGTTAAAACACCAAAAAGAAGTGGGAAACACAATAGAAGTTGACAAACAAAAAGTTAGGTTAGTAAATCTCAAGCAAAGCAGTCTAAATCAAAGATGTTGATTCAGGGTGCAGACGCTGAATGGCGGTTCAGGAAGAACTGGATTTTGCGTAGACACCTTTGTGTAAATTGTAGACACTGATCTACAAGTTTTGTGAAAAATGAGAGCAAAAGACAATAGAATTAAAAGGATTTTAGGGACATGGGTCCCACTGGGCATGCTAGAATGTAGTATGCTAAAATCTTGAACCTATTGGGAGAAAGCTCAAACATCAGATGTTAGCTGGTTAGCACATATAAATCATGAAATAAGCAAGAATCAACAAGAAATCTTCATAACATTAGATTGAGCTAAAACAAGCTATTGCACCCTATGTTACTTGTTTAATTTGCTCTTTTAGATTGGATGTGAATGTGCTCTCTCAAACACAAATGGAGTGGATCCCCAATGCAATGCAACTATGAATGCAAGATAGGATGAGAAGAAGAGATTCAAGAGCTAGTATGAAGAACTAGTCTCAAATCATTCTCAAAGATGATATTCTAAATTATGAAATTGATATGCAAGATGCAAGATAAAAACTATGATTCATTGAACATTAGCCTAGCATGTAACTTCTAAGTGCTTTAAGAATAAAAAGCATGAAACTAGCAATGAACTTCTAAAACTAAAATAGCATAATAACAATGCAAGAATGAGAGATACAAATAAAAGAGGAGAGGGCCTCTATTTATAGATTTTTGGAAGAGAAGAGAAGGGCTTGAATGAGGTGGCACCTATGCAGCATCTACATAAGAGCCACATAAGGGACACATGGGCTTGGAAGGGATGGTCATTTTGGAGTCAAGCATAGCATTAAATGTTTGAGTGGCTCAAGATATTTGAGTGGGGGACAAATATGTAAGAGTATTTAAGAGGAATGGGTGACCATTTTCCTAGCATGTAACTTCTAAGTGCTTTAAGAATAAAAAGCATGAAACTAGCAATGAACTTCTAAAACTAAAATAGCATAATAACAATGCAAGAATGAGAGATGCAAATAAAAGAGGAGAGGGCCTCTATTTATAGATTTTTGGAAGAGAAGAGAAGGGCTTGAATGAGGTGGCACCTATGCAGCATCTACATAAGAGCCACATAAGGGACACATGGGCTTGGAAGGGATG
>MU225562.1:943100-971504 GCA_018584345.1 Thuja plicata | reverse complement strand
TACACATCCCAATGGAAATACCATTGATGACATCAAGAGAATGAGAAACAAGATGTGGGTAAAATCCACAAACACTGAAGGTGTTGGAACAAGCAATGAAAATGGTGACACCCCATCCAATGGATCTAGTGACATCACTACATCCAACTAGATTGCATAACTAAGTATGGAACTGCATTGTGACAAGTTACATTATACATCGGTTCCATTACACATAGTTCATGTTGTAATATTAGCATGAATAAAAGATGCAATATATTGTTATTTGCTAAACTATTAAAAAGAAACCATCGGTTATTGGGAACAATTTGCATCGGTGAACACACATAGAAAAGCTAGCACTACTTACCAGAATGTATCGGTCATTACATAAATGCCAAGTTACTAAGTGTAAACTGATAGACATTGGTGAACCTTGAGTCAACAAAAGTTGTCTTCGCAACTTTACCGACAATCATCGGTGAAGTCACCAAAGCTACTAGCTACCCTGACGCTTTGCACAAACACTAAAGATGTTATGAATGCCTCTATCGGCGAACTCAATCTTTATATACCAACAAGTTGGTGAGCATTAATAACAACTTAGGGAATAAAAAGGTTATAAAAACCCGATGGGTAAACTCATTTTTACACCCGCGATTTTCGAGCAGAGCAGAGTGATTTTAGAGAAATTTGGAGAGTGACCCAACAAGAATCAATTTGACACAAAGCATTCACATTCACAGGAAATCACAGAGAATCTGTAAGTAATCACATTCATCGATCACACTATTTTATTTGTGAAAAGCCCTAAATTTTTTGCAACACCATGGCATCGACTTCTAGAGTTGAGAAGATTAAGGAAGATAAGAAGAAATCTTTCAAGCTTGTCAAAAGAGGCTCATGTGATTAACCCAAATATAAGCTACACCTTGAAATAGCTTCACAACCTGACAATTTTGAAGCATTCTCTAGAATCCCACCTAGGGTTTTGCTGGTAGAGGATGTAAGGTCCTATATTCATTGCAAGAACTCAAAAATAGGAGATCTGGACCTAGATAATGCCTATAGGACACTATGTGATGAAGCTGGAAAGATAAAAGAAGAGAACAAACATTTGGAAGTAAAGGGACTCATGAATGCACTGCATTTTCCCAAAGTCTTCAAAACAGAATGGATAAAGATTGTTCTTAGCAGAGTTCACAACAAGACTTTATGGCTTAATAAACCAAAACCAATAACTAAGGATGTTATTCACGCGGTTATTGGTTATCCTACAACCGATAAACCACAAGCTCACAAGCACCCATCCCTGGCAGAAGTGGAAAAGATGACAGGTGCTAAATCAAATAAAAGAGCACTAAAGGTCAACACCATTACCGACGCAGAGCTGAAGTTTGGAGCATGTGTTGTTGGATATAAAATCTTCCAAGAAAGAAGAATGAACAACATATCAAGTACTTCTATGAGAATAGCATACAAGATCATCAAATAGGGAAAGAAGATGGATCTTGCAGAGATCCTGTTACATCAACTGGAGGAGAACATGTGCACAATAAGATCTTCAAGGACAAACACTTGTAAGTTTGGTTCCCTCATAATGTGCATATTCTTTTACTTTGAAGAATACTTTCCTTCCATAGGAAAAGTTGTATGGGACACAAGCAGACCCATAACCATTCAGATAGGTGAATTCATAGAATCACTAGGAACAAATTTTGATAATGTTATGCATGAGTATTTCAAAACAATTAAGGAAATGTTGCAAGCCAGAATAAGAATTCCTGAAAATTTAATAGAGGAACACAGAGAGAACATATGTTTCATGGTAGATACTGATTTCACATACATCCAAGCAGTAGTACCTAGGAAATCATGGCTCTCAAAGTTAGAATATAAAATCAAAGTAGGACTAGCCAGTGAGTGCATTGAGGCACTACTGAATGAACCAGTGGACAAAAAACAACTAAGATTTAATTTGGAACCTATGAAGAGGCCAAACAAAAGATTAAAACAAATCTTGTTATCAAGAAAGTTGTAAAACAGTCAGGCAGAATGGTGAAGAATCTGAAAAAGAACCTGAATATATCTTCTGAAGATGTAGAAGAAAAGGAAGGTGAAGAGGAACAAGAGGGTAAGGAGGAACTCACCAAGGACCAGTTACCCATTGGTGATACAGAAGAGAAAAATGAATTAGAGGAAGAGCAGTCTAATTCACCACCTCCTCCTCCACCTAAGAAGTCAAGAAAAAGGAGTCAGACAGTAAAGGATGCAACTCCTTCTCCCATGGTAAAAGGAAAGGTGTATAAAAGGAAACCTGACACATCAAAGGAAAAACAACCAGTTAGGCAACCTATCAAAATGAGGAAATTTGTTCAGACAAGTGAGGATTTAGAGGACTCAGCTATGGATGAGCCAGACAGTGCAATCAAACAAGCAAAGGAAACAGCAAAGGAAACATCAACTACTGAAAACATTGATGAAATATGTAAGTACATTTATGAAGCATCATCTATTGGACATCCTAAGATTAGGAAATGGTTGAGATGGGATTATGTAGAATAGAATAAAATTGAAGATGCAATTATAGCTAAAATGTGCAGACACTATTATGTCCCACTTCAATTCACTACACGTGATGTACCACAAGAACTGTTGATTAGACTATCTTCTAGGTTCACATTTGCACTCCATGAGGAGAAAAGGATAAGAGAAAGAGTACTTGTTTCTCTTATGCCTCCTAAATCAAAAAGGGAAGAAATCAATGAAATCATGGAGAAATATGAGAAAAATTTCTTACCCAAAATGAGAGCTTACAAATTTCTGGAAGAGAAGTTCATAGAGCTGGAGCTAGAAGCTCATGATAAATGGAGCAAGATACTCAATCCTGCTAAGGAGAGTAGTTATGAGAAGGAAACTATCACTCAAATAGATAACTCAACAGCTGAGTTAGATAGTGAAGAGGTTCAAATAACTGGCTAGAAACAGGTTGATATTATAGATGAAGAATGGCCTAAAGACAGTGTGGAAAATCAAGCACCAGCAAGTCCCATTCACATCAGTTTAGAGGATGAAGAAGTTACCAAAGAAGAGTTAACGATAAAAGGTAACTTAGATTATGATATCAATGATGAATCATGGTTAGACAACATTGTCAATACCACTACAGGTCAAGACCCTGTAGTAGAAGTACAAAAGGATGAAGACATAAATATTGCAAAGGGCAATACCGATGGATAGGATACAGCTATTGACACTGCAACAGTCAATACACCAACAAACATGAATATATTAATAGATGCTATTGATATTCAATCAAGTCAGGATAAATCATCTAATAAAGATGATGATATACCCAAGGATATGGATACTGATGAAAACAAAGATGCATCCAACACTCAAAAGGATACAGATACAAAAATGAAGGATGCAACCGACAATCAGCAAGAATTGTCAAATGAACAAAATAAAGAGGCAAATAAAAAAGTTGAGGATACATTGAGGAAGGTTGAAGAAAAAGATAAAAGTGAAGGAGTCAAGCAGGATGAAGGCACAAAACTCAAAGAAGATATATATGTTGATACACCTAAGGCAAATGAGGAGACATCTTCACCAAACCAGCCGGTGGACTCAGAATAGATACAAAAGGATGCTTCATCTTCTCAACCCTCACCTACCAAATCCACCCAATCTCAAGCCTTACAAATGGTAGTACATCAATCTGCCACCCAGCCAAAGAAGAAGAAGAAGAAGAAGAAAACATTGAAGAAAGACATTTTGGCTGTTACATTGGATGAAGTAATAGAAGTCCCAAACTGGGATATTACTACTTTGGATAGTGATAAAATTCAAGAGTTTGGAATGCTATGTCAAAGGAAAGCCATTCAGAAGAAAATGATACAGGAACACAGGGAAAAAATGGCACTTGACAAGGCAAGAGACATACTACAACAACTTTTTCCTGAGGTGAAACTTGAACAAAATGCTACAGTTAAGGAACAAATAGTTGTTCTCACCGACGCAATCACAGACCAGAATATAGATGCAGAACAAGCTATAGAAGAACAAGCAGAGAAGAAGTATCAATACAAGTTAATTGATAAAATCAGCCAAGAAGTGGCACTGAACAAGGTAAAGCTATCTGAACTAACTAATCAATTAGAACCAATGATTGTCGAGGCAATTACCTTAGTTTAAAAGATGTGCACGCTTGAAAAGTTTACAAAGAAAAATAGTGACAAATTAACATAGATAGATTCTAATGTCACAGCGAGTGCACAAAGCCTAACCTCAAATGCAGACAGTATCAAGGCGCATCATGACAAGGTAATTGAGGCTAATAGGCTAAGGCAAGAAATATAGGATGCTGAAACACAACTACGATGTGAGATTATTGAACTACAGGCACACATCTTGCCTAATCTTACTATTCTACATCAGCATATTTCTGAAGCAAGAAACCTTATTGCAACCCCAGAGATGTTTGTAGTAGACATCATCTATGATATACATGTAAGGATATCACTTGAGAAAATGGCTCTAGAAATGCTAAAATAAAAATGGGAAAAGATGATGGAGGAGATCAAATCCTCACATTCCCAACCTTTTGACAAGATGTAAGTACCTTTGCCTTTATTATCAAAAAAGGAGGAATAGAAAGGAAATGTATATTGTATATACAGAAGGAACATATATGTAAAGATAGCTATGTAAAATATATCAAGGGAAAAGAAAAGTACATAAGGATATGTATATATACTTACACTTACCAGAATATACATAGGGGGAGTCATTCAAATGACTAAGGAAGTAGTATACATAGGTGTACATACTAATACATTCAGTATGTTGCACATATCATGTTTTTTATACTAATGTCAAAGGGGGAGATTGATGACATTAATTTTTCCATTAGTACACTTAGTGAAAAACATTGATAGAGATCATCAGTACAAGAATTACCGATGGACTACAAGCATTACTAGCGGACAGCGAGCATACCTGACAGAACAAAAAGGTCACAATAAAATGCTAAGTATGAAATTGACCGATGAACACTGACAAGTGTTGCACCAACGAAGTGAACAGGACATCACCGACGGGTCAATACCATAACATGAAGATCATCACCGATGATACAAGTTTTGAGAACAAAACTGACAAAGCATAGAAAAAGCATACCCGATGAACAGTTCAAGAAAGGAACACCAACAGTAAAGAAAACCGACAGTTAGTTAGAGAACCTGCAAAAATTGGATCTGAGTTTTACACGTCAGATAAAGCATTGTAATTCTATTTATAGAGTTTTAATTTTTTTTAAATCATAACTTGAGGGTCAAGCAAGCTTTATGTAAATGTTTTAAAGCATCCTAACGAATCTAAAACATATCTAACTAAAGATCAAGGTCAAGTTGTAAACCTTGGATCTAGAGTTAAATTGTGAAAGCATGAATCAAGAATTAAGCTAAAATCTAGTATAAATAGATGTTAAATCAATTGTGAATTATGAATTCATTGTTGTTGATAGCCACGAAGAGCATCTAAGGAGAAGAAGGCAGAATTCATGCAAATTTCAGAAACAAATCACACCAGTTATCAAGAACACACAAAGGCTAACGACGAGCAGACAAAGATATTATTCAATCATGGAAAGATGATTACTCATACATAGGAAGCTTTATTGGATCTGTTATCAGCAATTGGAGATTGCATACATCATCAGATCAAAGACTTATGTAGTTGCATTCTAACAAGTGCATCACATCTAAAATCCTTTTGTAGAAGGTGGACTTAACCGTTCTTTACAAATCTCTTAATAAAGTGCACACTTAACAGTGTTGCTAAAGCTTCAAACAAAGTAGATCTTAACAGGTCTCCACTTTAATACTCCTAACAGGGCAGGCCATCAGAAGTGACCAATTGTAAGCCTTAACCAGCCCCTTCTTATCTACAGATAGTGAAGTCTTGTGGGTAACAATCCCCACCGTAGCTTTTACTTCCTAACAGGAGTTTTATGTGATATCATATCTTGTGTCATGTGTTATCTATTTTCATGAATGTTTCTTTTATGGTTACATATTAAAGAACTTGTGATATGACTGCATATACATAAAGAAAGATGAATAGTTAGATAAGATAATTTACAAACTGATGATTAAGGGTTAATGGGCTAACCATGAAAATATTTAGAGCTATTCACCCCTACCCTCTCAGTACATCATTCCAATATAATTCCAACAAAAGGTTGATACAAACTATGATTAATCATTTTGACTTCTCCATTATGAATGAACTTAAGACATTTATGAACAGGAGAAGAAATAGAATGCATAGTAGATATCCACGGTAAACCAAATTTGATTTGAAATTGATCAGAAGTAGGAATAACAATGAAGGTAGTATTTACCACTTTGCCACAAAGTTCAAATGGTAAGTTGATAGAAGCAAGTGCAGGATAAAGAAAACCATTACAAGTTTGGATCTATGCATCAGATGGATCATAGCAATCATGTTGTAAGTTTTTCATAAAAATATTTTCCTCAGTAATGACATTTATTAAAGATGTGGGATCAAAAAGACAAGCATGAGTAGGTATCTTAGCAATCCTAGCATAGATATAAAGGGGACCATCAGGAGATTTAATCATTTGAGAGTCATCAAAGGTAATTAAAAGTTCCTTGGGTCGCTTATCCTTAGTTTTTTTTTGAGGTTTAGGTGGAAGTGGAAGTTGAAGTAGAGGTGAAGGTTCTTGAATAGTAGGTTGAGACGAAACAACACACTCTGCATTATTAACAATGTGATTAAGATCATCCATCTTTCAATCATAAACATTATCCATAGAAGATGGTTGAGCTATGGTATTAGTATCATGTGTAGGTAAAGGATTCGGATAAATTTGAAGGTTTTGATTAGGAGGAGAAACATATTTATTTCCACTACCATCAAAATTATCAATAGACAAATCCTTATAATCAATTAAATCTTGAATTTTATGCTTTAGAGAATAACATTTTTCAATATCATGGCCATTCTGGCGATGGTATTGACAAAAAGCTTTAGAATTAAAGGATTTAGATGCTATCGTGGTAGGGAGAAGAGGTCAAATAAGAGGCAAGGTAATCATATTAGCACTTAACAACCTACTCATTATAGAATGCAAAGTTTCAGAGAGAGGAGTAAATGTACGATTCATATGGAAAGCAGTGGATGCAGAAGTGGCATTATTGGATGTAACATCAACTTGATCAACAACCGCATTTGTCTATTTATTAATCTTGACATAGTTGTTAGGTTTCTGAAACTTATTAGGATTAGGCACATTGTCACTCTTATCAATAGGAACAAGATCTATTGGAGTGTTCCTCTCAAATTGACTCACTTGTAACTGATAATGGTGAAGTGCTGCACAAAGTTGTTGAAAAGAGGTAAATTCAGTAAGCAAAATCTTATCTCTAATATCTTTTTGTAAATTTGAAATAAACATGTGTTGAATATCAATATCAAGAACAGGATAAGAAATCTGAGCATACAAATGCTTAAATCTACCAATTAAATCAGTCAATTTTTCCTTAATGTTTTGTTTACAATGCATTAAATCAGTTAAGGAAACTTGTGGACCAATGTTATTTTGAAATTGCTGGATAAAGGTATTAGCAAGTTTAGGAAAAGAATCAATTGAATAAGGAGGTAAAGAACAATACCATTGCAAGACCTTATCATGAAAATTTCTAGCGAACAATTTAGCTAAAATCCTATGGTCATGAGCATAATCACTACAAAGGATTTGAAATGTTTTAACACGAGTGACAGGATCTCCTTTACCATTGTAATTCTCAAGATGAGGCATATCGGCTTGTTGAGGGATAGTAGCATGAATGATGTCTAAGGATAAAGGACTACCCATGTCATATGTAGGAATGCTAAGCTTGGATTGGGTTAAGGATGCAAGTTGTTGTTGTTGTAAAGATGACATAGTTTGAGCCAAACTAATAATTGTAGAATCATTAGAGGAAACAGGTGGCATAGAAATGTTAGGAGCACTAGGAAAAGTGTAGGAAGCAGTAGGAATAGAAGACACAATTGGTGGAACATTAGGAACCACAGTTGGAAGGGGATTATAATAAGTAAAAGGCACACTATGATATGAATGTTGTGAGGTAGGTAAAGAGAGTGGTGGAGCACTCATAGGAATAGATGCAATTGGGAGAGATGTATTCATCAAAGGAGGAGTATAAGTAGGAATGCTAGGAGCGGAAGAAGGTCCTTGATTAGTGATAGGAGGTGTATATCCTAACTCTTGAGCCTCTTGAGCTAAAGGTTTAACATTTGAATGCACAAGTTGAGTAAGACCACACACGAAGTTAACACCTTGATCATTATCATGAAGAAATTTCTTAATATCCTCTATAGCTTGGATAGAATCTTTATTATGGTTTTCTTGGATGAGCCAATTTCCCATTTTATCAAGTTCAGTTGAGAGTTTTTTCACTTGTTCAGGAGGAACTCTTAGGGCATCATCCTTATCATGAGATGATTGAGAAGAGTTATTCTCCATAGAAGGATTGGAATCATGAGTTATCAAATTATCATCTGAGATCCTAAGGAAAGGAGAGGAAGACTCAGGATCAAAGGAACCCATAAGTCTACAGCTTCTTCTAACCTAGATACTATAAGTAGGACTAGAAGTGGTAAAGCTTATACACCAATGCAATGCAAATGAACTAACACAAGATATTGATTTATGAATTTTAAATGTAATTGAAAGAACATGCAAGATCTAGCATAAACATGTAAATCTAACACCAAAAAGAAAGAGTTGTCTATCGCGGGTTCACCAAAATGTAAAGGAAGAAAATTGATTATGTTGTTTGATTAGGGGTGTTATTTCTCCTTAACCTTTACCTTTAATTTTTAATTTATGTATGTGATGTTATTATGTAATGTGATTAAGCATATAGGGGAAGGAAGATAAGATGTTCCTCTTTTAACCCCAAATGCACAAATGAAAGATCCAAATTGATTAACCCTAAAGAAAGGATCAATGCACAAATGAATCAACCATTTGGAAATGAGAGTAAGGAAGATCTTAAATTCTATTTTATGATTAAGTAGATATGATATATAATGATAATTGAAAAGAATGAGAGGAAGTACTAACCTTAAAGAATTGCAGATCAAAGAATGTTATTTTTTGAGGTCTGTACTTTGTTTCTAAAAAATCTGAAGTATGATCCGGAGCCGGAACACAGAGACGAACAAAACCTAGAAATATTTTTCTAATCCAACACCATCTTAAGAAAAAGGTCAACCTTGACCCAATAATCTCACCCCTGACCCAATAATCTCAACCCTGACCTGCACAGGTCCGATAGAAAATCTATTTGCGGATCCTGATAATTTGCTGAAAAGGGTATCCAGATCTGAGTTCAAATCTTCAATCCTAAACCTATACCTACAAGAAAAAGAGATTTTTTTGTTAGGGGGAGGGGTTTTCCTTAGTCAAACCTCAATTTTAGAATTAACCTTAAATATATAATTGAATTTTCAGAAGTAAACAAAGTAAATGCATAAATTCACCTTGCTTGTAAAAGTCCTTGTGGAGGATTCGAATCCTTGAATCCACAAGTAGGTATGCACCAATGGATCTAGAACTTAGAATGTAGGATTTATTCAATCAATTTCTTGTAGATCTCCAACACCAAATCTTGAATGGGTTCTTGAGTATGAAGAGGCTTGGAAGAAGATGGATGGAGAGATCACCAAAAAGGGCACTATGTAGCTTGAATCCTTCAATGACCTCTCATGGATCTCTTTGATGAATGGATGCTTGATGATGGATGAATCCTTGCTTCAAATATTGCTTTATTTCTTTCTTTAACTTCACTTTATGATTCTTAGGATTCAATGGAGGACTTAGTTTCTCAATATCGCTTAGTGATAGTTGATTATGCTTAGAGAAAATAAGAGGAGAAAAATTCCTTTTATATGAAATTAGGGCACAATCTTCAAAGGAGGCCTACATAGGAGAATTAAACTCCCATTAAAGCCTTTACCCCTAGGAGAGCACCTATGTTAAATATAATTTAGGAATCATCACTTTGGAACACGAAACAACCGACCCGGAAGCGGGAATTAACCTTCTTCAAAGACCGACATCCCGAAACTGTGGGACCCTAAAATCTGGACCATGGGTCAAGTTTGAGGTTGGCCTTGACCTAGTTTAGGGGTGAGGTCGACCTTAACCTAGGTTAGGGTCAAGGTTGACATAGACCCAAAATTTTGACCCTTACCCTGAGGTCAAAGATCTCAGATTTGCAGTCCAGAATGCTAGAAATTGGCTAGAGAAAGGTGGAGAATTAGGGCAGAATAGGGGGAAAGCCAGGTCTAAATCAGGAACCCATTAAAGGTGCTTGACATGACCCCAAAACCACTTACTCGGAAGGCTAAACTAGTCTACAATGGATTAGACATTTATCTTTATCCACACACCAATACATAAAGGTGGACAAATATACACAACAATTCATAACTTATGTTGGCAGGATGTTCTAGCTTCAGTTTAACAATGATTTGAATTATTTGGGATATGTAATAACGAGAAATCTTAGAAAAGTCACACTCTAGTATTGCTACGCCTATATTGGAAAATGTAGCTAGGTATGTTCTCCTCGGCTGTTTCTCTAACAACATCCTCTATCTTGTCTTTACAGGTGCTTGATTATTAGAATAATATAGGTCAACTCTACTTTACTTAAAATCACTTTACATGATTAGATCATAGCAACGCAGATCTGGATATTTGACTTTTAAGAAGACTTTAAATAAAAATACTTAGTAATTAGAGATTAACGGCATTTTTCTTCTTATTGAGCTAACTTGAATGAAAATGATAGTTCTTAAGGATGGGCTCCTAAGTTCCTAAACTCATAAACTATTGATTTATTAATATCTGGTTTGAATACTTAGCGGAGCAATTCAGATTAATGAGACAATGGTAAGAATCTCACTTTCCCTACTATTTGAAAATTAGATATATCAATTCTTTTGGTTGTAAGTTACTAGCAAAGATCTTAGTCAAAATGTGAGATGTTTTAGGAGATGACTATGAAAGCAGAACATGACAGCAAGGTACACCCTTATCAACAAAATGGTTTACAAATCACTCAACCATATGAAAGTAGATGGAACCTCCTCATGTAGCAAGACTATTTTGTTAACCCTATTAATGGGTCTACTGTGTATCATCTGTACAAAAATTATTAATTAATAAAATTATCTAGCTACGGCCTTTTACCGATCAAAAAAAAATTAAACACTTGAATAATTTAAAAATGTGTGCATACCTTTTATCTCCCAAAATTTTCTATGTGGTACCACTTGAGTCATTCGTGATGACATGTCATTCTCATTTGGTGTGAAATGTGTCTTGCACCATTCAACAACATCATGTGCATTTTTTATATGAACTCCCTTATAATTCATTTGATACTTTTGTATATCACGTTTGATACAAGCTCCATCACCATCATTTTCACCTTTTCCATGTCCGCTCTCAAAGAAACTCCAGACATGTGGTATGTTTTTATTACGATGATATCTACATAGAGCATGAAATGGTCTGGATGATTTGAATTGTGTAGCCCATCCATCTGACCAAACATAATGTTTATCATTTTTATACCTCTTTCTATCAAATTTGCAAAAAACATCTTGAAGCAGTGTTCTACATAATGAATTTCATGCTCTCTATCATCACTTATATAAAAATGATATTCCTTCTTGATGACCCGTGCTTCAAATGTTCTCTGAATATCATCCAAATCTAATTATGCATATCGATAACACACATGTACCATAATATTAATTTGCTCTGAAAATTAGTATTCTGATTGAATTGCCTTTTGATGAATGAAGGAATAGTTTTCTGCAAAATCAACAACTGATACAATAGTTCCAAGTGGGAAATTATCTCTCAATGTTTGGAACTGTTGTGCTTGCCACTTTGCAAAAAAATCATGATGAATGTAGGGTTGAATCAATTTTTTAAATTTCTCCATAAATAATGCAACATTTATCTCCTCTTCAACATATTCTAACCTTTTGGATTCTTTCCCAAATTTTGTTTCATTCTTTACATATTTGTAACTCTTGCAATTTACCATCTCTGTTACATCAATGTTTTCATTTTTCAAAGGAAAAAGAGTCAAATTAGCACATGTTTGACATATTCCTTTTATACAATTTATTTGTCCAGCTGCATCATCTCTTTTGTCACATAAAATAGATGAGATGAACTCACTTTGTCTACTAGGAGGAGCATTTTCAAAACCATAAGTGTCTTCTACAAACTTTAAAAAAACCTGATAGTGGAGATCAAATTCAATATGATAATGACAATAAAAAGCTTCAAACACTTTGTTTGTCCTTATATAATATACCTTCAATCTTTCAAACAATGTTTTCCCACTCTTTATATTAGGATTTGAACTACAAAATGACACATACATTTCATGTTGAGTTGTGTCCAACCAATGTTTCGTATGATATTCATATTGATTAGCTGAAATTCTATGTCTGATAACATCTCTACTATTTGATGAAAGACGTGTATTATCATTCCAAAATAATGTGACCAAATTCTTGATTCCTCCATCAATCCTATCAGAATGAGTAGCTCTACATATGATTAACCAATTGCCTTCCAAGGTTCTATCATCCAAAAGCATTCTCCTATTAACATATCATGATATTATTTTCCTACTAAAACCAATCCAAGATGAAACTGAAGATATTTGTCTTTTTCGGAGCATAGTGTTACCTACAATGGATGTCAATATAAATTTTCTTGTAATGGTATTATCTTTAGTTCGAGATCGCTTCCCTACCTGGTTCAAACCTTTCCTAAGATTTTTAATCATATAAGTTTGCATGTCAACAACTTTTCTCTTCTTTGATGTTGCGTCTATACCCAATAATTTTAATGCCCCTTCCAACTTTTTGTTTATAAGTAGAACTGAAAGCAATTGGGCTTGTTCAAGTGTTTCTAAATTATCAAATTTAACCAATATTTCTCTTTCTATCATATTCATTAACCTCTTCTTAGCAAGACTTAAGGGTTGAACATTAGCAAGTGATCTCAAATTCTCCACATCCATTGTAAGTAAATGATCTAAGTTTCTATAATTAATATTTATCTTTACAGTTTGAACTAAACTTATAAGTTCATCCATACCAGTAGGAGCACGTGATCCTGAACCTTCTCCAACATCAATTTCTTGAGCTTCCATAGGGAGTGATCCCGACCCTTCTTCAATGTGCAATTCTTCGACTTGACTTGACCCTCCTACTTTAGCTTGTCCTTCACATTCTTTAGTTTTATGATAATGTGCCAATGCAGCTTCACGATTTCTTTGTTCGGTACCAGGTGACCCTTTTCTAGTAGATTTACGTTGTCTTCCCTTCTTGTTCCCAATTTCCTCTCTTCAAAAAATGTCTTCCAAAAGAATAGCAATAAAAATTATTTGCTTCAAAAAAATACTTTGATATAATATTTATCCTCTCCAAAATTATGCCTTCAAAAAAAATAGAAATAACAATCCTTCTCCAAAAAATGCCTTTGTAAAAATTGATCAATAATAGAAAAAGTGAATAAACACATTGCAATTCGGTAAAAAACTGAAAATAAAAAAAATTAGTTTTATACTATTCTAAATTTTTTTAAAAAAAATTCAAAATAGCTGACCTAGTTCACGCAAAGTACCCTAGGTAAAATTTGGGCGGGGTGATTCTCACCAGACTTTTCACACAGGGGTCTTCGCGCGAAGGCCCCCAAAATAAATATTTTCCCTTAGAAAAAAAAAACCTCCTAAAAATGGCCTTTCAAGGCCTGGGACAAGGACCAAATCAAATGCTTTTCTGAAACACTTGATGCCAAATGACGCGATTTGGAACAAGCTTTCTAATGAATATAATTTTAATACATATTGAGTTCATTATCACTTTCAAATATTACTTTAACTAGACATAGGTTGTTTGGTCATTCAACAACCTGTCTCTTCAAGGCTTTGGGAAAAATAGTAAATTCCAAAAAAAATATATGAAAAATATGTAGGAAAAAAATATTTTTGTTACCTTTCTATAAATAAATAAAAATGAATTTTGATATATAGAGATCAAGTTAGAGTGATCCAAGTGACCTTATGTCTAAATTACAGTTACTATCACTTTAGAACTTAATAAGCTATGAAATATTGACTCAAAATGCATGAAACCAATTGTATCCTTTAGATATTGAAGTTACAAATATAAAATTGAAAGAATTACATCATGATCATATTTTTAAAAAAGTTATGCTGATCCAAGTGACAGTCACTTCTTAAAAACACAATTTTTCTCACAAACCAATTTTTGAAGGAGAAGGAAAAATGAATTTCAATGAACTTTAATTTTTTTTAAAAATATATATTTAGAAACTAGAAATAAAATGGTAAAAGACCCTAGTTTACATCATCTTCAAATTCCTAATAGTTTTGCGGAAATAGGTATTCGAAAGTGAAGTTTTTCCTCAAAATGTTGATCTCTGTGTCAAAGTTGGCCAAAAAGTGGGACACACTTGTTGGAAAACTACAATGTGAACAATTGTTTTTTTTTTATTGATGTCAAACCTTAATTGGTGAGACTATTGCTATCTGTTTGAGTACCACACCTATTGATTGATGAAGAAGATTTAATAAGAAGACCAAGTGAAATGGTTGAGTTATGAGAAATTACAAGGGTACTTGATCAGTTGGCACATTGGCAAAGTAATGTGTTGTTTATCTAAAACACTAAGTTATGATGACAATTTACTGGGAATAGTTTATGCCGAGAAAATTTTGTGTCGACCGAGCACCAGTGTATACCGAGCATAATTTTTAGTGTCGACCGAGCGTCAGTAAATTGTCGAGTGAAAACAGTGATGACTGAGTGGAAGAACACAGTGTTGGCCGAGCAGCAATATTTTGGTAATTGTTGAGATTTGAGATATCTAGCCGACATAATTGATTTTATTGGGATATGTAAAGTTAATTAAGGGTAAGAACAATTGGTCCACACTATTTATATGTACGGGTAACCGTAATTAATGCATGGATCAAAGATTTAATTTGTGATTGCTTTGGAGAAGTAAATTAAATGTAATGATGGAAAGATTCATTTGATCTGACCTAACCTAAGATCTACGATCTTGATTAAGCAGAAAATATTTATTTTAACCTAGATGAAGAGGTATAAGATAACTTCAAGGGGTTATTCATGAAAACTATGATGTTTATGCAAGAGGATTGCATAGTTAATTGACTGATTGGCATGATCTAGCAGAGAAGGCTGAGCAAAGAAGAAAAGAGTTGCATAAGTGATTGCTTGAAGGATTTCGAAGAAGATTTTAAGATTGAAATGAGAATAGAGGCCACTCAATGAATTAGCATTAGAGCTGAATTGGATCTGGATTTGCAAATTAAGTTGTATGTATCATATCACACATGCTGATTACTTTCTAACCATTATATCAGTCAAAATCCTTTAACCGGGTTGACCTAATAGTCATTATATAAATCCTTTGAGCAAGGTGACATTTAGGTGGAATGTTCTAAGTCCTCTAACAAGGCCACTCCTGATAGAATGATTAAATCCTTTAACCAAGTCACATATAGCAATGTGTTTTGTAACCTTTAACAGGGTTGGCTCCTAACAGAGCTCACTTCAGAAGAGTGAAAACTTGATAGCATGTTATTGGTGGTTTTTCCCAAATTGGGTTTTCACGTTAAATATTGGTGTCAACTTGTGTGAATGTTTATCTTGTGTTTTACTGTTAAGTATCTGCAAGCTGATTACATTTAAACAGTAAACTGCATATTTATGTTGTTGACTTATGCTATTGTTGTCGAGCAGATCTGAGTTGTTTAAAGTGTTATAAAGTTTCAATTGGTACATCTAGACCTGAGGATAACTGATTCACCCCCCTCTCAGTTATTCTAAATTCATTCTAACAATTGGTATCAGAGTTTTGGTCTCTTGAAAATAGTTTGAAGGTACTTGGAGCAAAAGATCAAGATGTATAAAAAGGAAGTACCGAAGTTGAACAAAGATAACTTCCCTGCATGGCAGAGTTTGATGAAATTGCATATGGCTGGTATTGGTGATGTTGCTATATGCCTTATTGAAAATGATTATGTAGCCCCTACTACACCTCTCACTATTGTACAGTTAAGAGAAAAATAGGAACACAATCAAACAATGTTGGAGATTGCATCGTCCTTGAGCTATCCTAAATTTGATGACATAAAGAACTGTACAAATGTGAAGAAAATGTGGGATACCCTAGAAACCATCTATGGAGGAGATACAAATGTGCTAAGAGCCAAATCTGAAATTTTAAGAGGTAATTTTGATGAAATGAAAATGCAAGAAGGAGAAAATATAGTTCAATATTGTGGTAGGATAAAAGAAGTTGTAAATGCTATTAGAGGAGCTAATGAAACCATTGATGATAACACCATTATGAGAAAGGTACTAAGGACTCTTCTTCATGTATATGATATTAGAGTCTCTGCAATTCAAGAATTGAGATGTACTCCTAATAATAATTTGACTTTAGAAGGTCTGGCAGGAAGACTTACTACATTTGAAATGTCAAATTTTGATAATTACTCTCCACAAGCTATTGATTATGCATTCAGATCCCAGTTGGTCCTTAACAAATCAAAGAAAGGAAAGAAATGTGTGAACAGTGACAATGAAACTACATATGATGATCTGGAAGAACTTGAAGCACTTATGGAAAGAATACTATCTAGAGGAAAAGGAAAATTCAAAAGTAAACTTCCTATCATTTGTTTTTCATGTAACAAAGTTGGTCATATTACTGCTAGATGTCCTGATAAGAATGAAAAAGATGAAAGAAGAGACAGCAAGTACAAAGATAGAAAGGATGACCGAGACTTCAAAAAGTATAAGGATTACAAAGACAAAGGTAAGAAATCTTGCTATATAGTTGAAGAAGCTTCTGACAATGATTCTGACAATTCTGATGAAAATGATATAGAAGTTGTGTATGTTGCTATGAAAGATGATTCTAACGATGATGAGAAAATTGCACTAATTTCTTATATGAGTAAAGGTGACCATTGGATTATTGATAGTGGTTGTTCACATCACATGACTGGTGATAAGGATAGATTTGAGACCCTAGATCAGTGCAATGGCGGTTATGTTAAATTTGGAAATGATGCACCATGTCTTGTTAAAGGGAAATGATCAATTAAATTGACTAACAAGATTAGATGTGACAATGTATATTGGGTTGATGATCTTAACTATAATTTATTGAGTGTTGCACAGATGAATACTTCTATTTATAGAGTTTAATTCCATCACAAGAAGGCAAAGATCTATGATGCTACTGGAGAACTAGTTGGAAGTGGAGAAAAAACAAAAGGTAACTTGTTCTATCTGGGTTTAGCTGATGAGACATGCTTGTTTGCACAATATAATGATGTTTGGTTATGGCATAAAAGGTTGTGTCATGAAAACTTTGATAACTTAGTAAGCATAAGCAAATTGTAAAAGGTTAGAGGGCTGCCTAAGTTAAAGAAACCTGAAAATGCAATGTGCAAGCAATGTCAATTAGGAAAAATGACTAAATCTAGTTTCAAGAGCAAGACTCATACTTCTGAGGAAATTCTAGAATTAGTTCATACTGACCTTTGTGATCCCATTGGAGAGAAAAACTACTATGGAGCTAGATGTTTCATTCTATTTTTAGATGATTACTCTAGAATGATGACTACAATGTTTCTTAAAAAAAAAATGATGCATTCCAGTTATTTAAGTGGTACTTGGCAAAAGTTGAAAAGGAGACAGGCAAAAGTCTGAAATGTTTGAGATCTAACTAAGGAGGTGAGTTTATTTACAATGAGTTTAACATGTTCTACAATGACTGAGGTATAAAAAGATAGATGTCCACACCTAGGACACTACCAAAGAATGGTATTGTTGAGAGAAGAAACATATCTATCATGGATTGTGCCAAAACACTAATGATGGAGAAGAATGTTGAACATAAATATTGGAGAGAAGCAGTGAGTACAACAGTCTATACCCTGAACAGAGTATAAGTCAAAAAAGGTGAGGAATGCATATTCCTTGGTTATTCAACTAAAATTAAAGCATATAAGTTTCTGAATTCTAACACTAACAAAATTGTGGAAAGTGCAAATGTTAGAATTGATGAATATGCAAAAAAAAATGAAGCTAAAAGCACACAGGAACCTGAAAGTTACAAATCATTTGTCTATCTGGATGAGGAAGATTCTAATGTATTACCTGAACCTGAGAATGAGGTTGTCGAGAAACAAATAGAACCTGTCGAGTCATAGAATGAGATTGTCAGGCAACAGGAGGTAATTGCTAAGCTATCTGATGGAGATGCCAAGTCACAGAATCAACCTGAATTGAATGAGAATAATGAACCTGAAGCAAGACAAGAACCTACTCTAGAAAAGTATGTGAGGAGGCACCAAAAATCTAATCAAATCATAGGATTGAAGGATTCTGTAGTTATGACAAGAATTAAGTTGAGAGACGGTACATGCTTGTTATGTGACTTTGAGCCTAAAACAGTAAAAGATGCCTTAGAGAATGAATACCAGATACAAGCCATGAATGAAGAGATTGAACAAATTGAGAAGAATAAGACTTGGACACTTGTACCTAGGGCGAATGACAAAAATGTAATTGGTACTAAGTGGGTATTCAGAAATAAGTTGAATGAACATGGAGAAGTAACAAGGAATAAAGCTAGACTAGTATGCAAGGGTTATGCACAAGAGGAAGGAATTGATTATGGAGAAACATTCACCCCAATTGTAAGGTTGGAAGGAGTAAGAACCTTACTTGCATATGCATCCTACAAAGGTTTTAAATTTTATCAGGTGGATGTGAAATCAGCATTCCTGAATGGAATATTAGAAGAAGAAGTATACATTGAACAAGGTGATGGATTTGTTGACCCAAGTAAGATGAACATGGTTTGTAGACTACACAAGGCACTATATGGATTGAACCAAGCACCAAGAGCATGGTATGAGAGATTTCACAATTACTTAATAAAGATTGGATTTACAAGAACCAATGACAATAGTAATTTGTATTTGAAGACAGAGCAAAGAAAAGGTACTTTATTAGCTGAAATTTTTGTTGATGACATTATATTTGGTGGACAAGATGTGGTATGCCAAACATTTGCAAAAGAGATGCAAACTAAATTTGAGAGTCTATGTTTGGAGAAATCAAATTCTTTGTTGGCTTACAAATATATTAGATGAAGAATGGTATCTATATTACTCAATCAAAATATGTCAAGGATATACTAAAAACTTTTAGAATGGACGACTCAAAACTAGTGACTACACCCATGGCTACTAGATAGAAGTTAACAAAAAATGATGATACAAAAGAAGTGAATCAAACCCTTTACAGGTCAATGATTGGAAAGCTGAATTATGTTGTACACAATAGACCTGATATTGCTCTGGTTGTTGGAATTGTTGCAAGATTTTCTGCCAATCCCAAGGAAACTCATATGATGGTAGTAAAAAGAATTCTAAGATATTTGAAAGGAACATATGAATATGGTCGGTATTACAAGAAGAATGATAAGTTTGAGATCATATTTTACACTGACTCTGATTGGGCTGGAAATGTGGATGAAAGGACAAGTACCACAGGTGGAGCATTTCTTTTGGGAAAGAGATTGGTTTCATGGACAAGCAAGAAACATAATTGGACCTCACAATCTACAGCTGAAGCCAAATATGTGGCAGCAACAGTTAATTGTTCTAATATTGTGCGGTTGAAGATACTATTGAAAGGTATGAAAGAGGAGATCACAGAACCAGTTGTCATATATTGTGATAACATGAGTGCCATTACTATTTTTAAGAACTCTGTGATGCACTCTAAGACAAAGAATATAGCTATCAAGTATCATTACTTGAGGGAACTAGTTCAGAACAAGGAAGTGAGACTAGAATATGTGAATACTAAGGAACAATTAGCAGACATATTTACAAAGGCACTACCCAAGGATGCTCATGAGTATATGTGAGGTAAATTAGGGGTGATTACCCTAACTGAGGCTAATTAGTTCATAATGGTACTATTGCATCAAATGTTATATTCAGAATATTTGACACATTGATGCACTAGAAGTCACACTTTAGGAAGCTGCCTAAAGCTGTGAAAGTAAAACTTGAACAAAAAAGAGGACCAGTAATAAGAAAAATGACAGGAATAGCATAATACTGAGTTAGAACAGAAGAATCTGCATGATAAAGATGTCAACATCTTTGGCATTGTTGTCAAAGAGGGAGAGTTTATTGAAAGAGGGAGAGTTTACTATACTTAGATATAAAGAGAGAGTTTACTAAAAGAGGGAGTCTACAGGTAAATAGAAATAGAAATATTTCAGTGTGATCATAGACACAGAGGGAGAAATGTTTTACAAGATGAGAATCGGAATGAAGCTAAAGACATTAATGAATATTTTTTCATATCAAGGAACACGGGCAGACTTTTTTTTGGAATATGTGGTAACTATGTTTGTAAAATTATTGTTTTATTGTTTAGTGTTTCCATCAATGCCAAAGAGGGAGATTGTTGGAAAGCTACAATGTAAACAATTGTTGTTTTGTCATTGATGTCAAACCTTAATTAGTGAGACTATTGATATTTGTTTGAATACCACATCTATTGATTGATGAAGAATATTTAACAAGAAGACCGAGTGAAATGGTTGAGTTATGAGAAATTACAAGGGTACTTGATCAATTGGCACATTGGCAAAGTAATGTGTTGTTTATCTATAACACTAAGTTATGATGATAGTTTACTAGGAACAAGTTATGCCGAGCGAAGTTTGTGTCAACCGAGCACCAATGCATGCTGAGCATAATTTTTAGTGTCAAACGAGCGCCATAAAATTGCTGAGTGAAAACAATGATGACCGAGTGGAAGAACACAGTGTTGGCCGAGAAAAAATATTTTGGTAATTGTTGAGATTTGAGATCTTTGGCCGACATAATTGATTTTATTGGGACAAATAAAGTTAATTAAGGATAAGCACGATTGGTCCACACTATTTATATGCATGGGTAACCGTAATTAATGCATGGATCAAATATTTAATTTGTGATTGCTTTGGAGAAGTAAATTAAATGTAATGATGGAAAGATCCATTGGATAGATGACCTAACCTAAGATCTACGATCTTGATTAAGAGGCAAAGATTTATTTTGACCTAGATGAAGAGGTATAAGATAACCTCAAGGGGTTATTCATGAAAGGTATGATGTTTATGCAAGAGGATTGCATAGTTAATTGACTAATTGGCATGATCTGGCAGAGAAGGCTGAGCAGAGAAGCAGAGAGTTGCATAAGTGATTGCTTGATGAATTTCCAAGCATATCTAAAGATTGAAATGAGAATGGAGGCCACTCAGTGAATTAGCATTAGAGCTTAATTGGATCTCGATTTGCAAAGTAAGTTGTATGTATCATATCACACCTACTGATTACTTTCTAATCATTGTATGAGTAAAAATCCTTTAACCAGGTTGACCTAATAGTCATTGTATAAATCTTTTGAGCAAGGTGACATTCAGGTGGAATGTTCTAAGTCCTGTAACAAGGCCACTCCTAACAGGGTGATTAAATCCTTTAACCAGGTCACATCTAGCAATGTGTTTTGTAACCTTTAACAAGGTTGGCTCCTAACAGAGCTCACTTCAGAAGAGTGAAAACTTGATAGCATGTTATTGGTGGTTTTTTCCAAATTGGGTTTTCATGTTAAATACTGGTGTCAACTTGTGTGAATGTTTATGTTGTGTTTTACTGTTAAGTTTCTGCAAGCTTATTACATTTGAATAGTAAACTGCATATTTATGTTGTTCACTTATGCTATTGTTGCCGAGCAGATCCAAGTTGTTTAAAGTTCTATAAAGTTTCAATTGGTACATCTAGACTTAAGGATAACTTATTCACCCCCCCTCTCAGTTATTCTAAATTCATTATAACAACACTATTGTGGGACCACCCTACTGTAGTATAAATTTGGCCGGTTAGAGCTTACAATTGACCACTTATGATGGTCTGCTCTGTTAGGAGAAATAAGGATTGTTAGGTCCACCTTGTGAAAGGATTTATACAATAAAATGGAGTATTCCCTCTATTAGGAGATTTGATAAGGACTATTAAGTCCACCCTATTAAGGATTTTGTTGATACACCTGTTAGGATGAACCAATGAATGATCTACTATGCAACTCTGATTTTTTGAATAAGATCCTTTGAAATAATATTGATCACCTGAATGTGATAGATGAGTCTCTGTTGTTCCTATATTTTTGTAGCCTTCTAATCAATCTGCTACTTCGTATTTGCATTCATATGTCTATTACAATTACTCTTTCATTCTGTCTCACAGTATATATTTTGGATAAACAAAGTATCTTACATATATATTATCCAAATCAAATACCTCTACAAGTCGGTTGCTCGTCATATTAAATAGTATCAAATAATATAAACAAAGTCGACCCAATACTGATACTCAGGTCCATTAATCCACTCGGGTGACACAATGAATTGGCAACTTTGGCACTCGGTTAACACTGGGTGCTCAGGTCACATTGATAACTTAGAGATGGTAACTCGGGTAACACTGGTGACTTGGGTGATACTGTTTTGAACTATTTGCTTGGTTGACACTGCAACTTCTTAGCTCGGGTTACACTTCAAGCTGCTGGCTCAGTCAACACTGTAATCATATAAATGACTAAGTGTTTTGGTACTAATTGACAACATGTCTTTCCATAAGGTCAACATGACTATCATTACTGAATTAATCTTTGTTACTATGTTTAAGTTTTATTAAATAAATGTTACAGAAGTTAGAATCTGAAATTTCCACTATGCACTTGTTGGAATGATGTTGTGATTTGATCATTCCAAGTGAGAAAAGGATAAACCTGCCTGATTTTGTGGAACTCAAAGTGTAGAGGGCATAAAATCCTTGTTTTTGTTCTTCTCTTTTTTGTCTGATCAGTGTATGGGAAAATAGAGTGGGCTTATCATAAGTATTTTATGTGTGAGAACAAAAAGGAACTAACAGAACCATTATAGCACTGTCTGCGTCCACACCTTTCTCTATTTAAATACGCAAGTCCTTGTGGTGGCATCTAAAACCCTACCACCATGATCTTCCTCTCATTTCATTTGTAAAAGGGTTAACCCTTCCTGCAATTATTTGGGCAACAATTTGCTACAGTTGAACTACTTGTACACCATTTCCCATATCCTCCATGTCCTTGCACCACTTGAAAACATATTCCTCCTCTTCAACACTTAGGACTATTTTGGGCTCGTTCCTCTTAGTGACGATAATACCCATTAGCCAGGCCCTCAAATAGGAAGCAGGTATCTTCCACTTCTTTGTTGCACCCCTACATGATATCTTACCTTTCTCAACACTACTATGTGCAACATCCATGTCCTCAATTATCCACCATCTTATTGGAGCTTGACAGGCAACATTAGTTAAGGCAACTTCTCCCGCATTGCCTTCTTCTGCATTCACATATATTGCATTGACTGTAGGAGTAGCAACAAAGACTTGTTGTGGATTGGCAGCAAGAGCATCATCGGGAACATGGTCTACATTAACCTCTATATCAGTGAAATGCACCCCATGAGTCACTCTTATACTTTGAACAAGCACTATTTTTTGTCCTTGTCTTTCTTTTTCCTGCCATGCTTATAACTTAACCTGAAACAACTTTGTTTGAAGAAGATGATTATAAGAAAAATGTATGCAGTCTATGTCAACTTAACAATGCATACATATAATGAAAGCTCCATGACAAACAATTCAATGAGCACAATGTAAGTAAGTATAGTGTCCAGATTCATAAAAACTACAACACCAAGTAATGATTAAATCGACAATGTAAACTATTTCTTTCCCATTTCCTCTAATTATTTCTTTCTATCACCTTACATGTAATGAATTCAAGGTGAAACAATTGAAACATACATCTATCAATGCAGGAAAATCATTACAAACACCTATTGAATGATAAAAAATCATGAGATATTTGGTACTTCCTAATGGGAGGATGAATCCCCTCACTTGTATGTGCAAAAAAATGATTAACCCAGAGAAACCCGCTTATTGAAAATGCAAAAATGAAGAAACTATCCAAATTCATAAAAGTTTGTAGCTCTCATTTCCTCTAATTATTTGTTTCTATCACATTACATGCAATGATTTCAAGGTGAAATGATTGAAACATACAACTATCAATGAAGGAAAATCTTTACAAACACTTATTAAATGATAAAAAACCGTGAGATATTTGCTACTTCGCGATGGGATGATGGATTCCCTTGTACACGGAGTTTAGAAATTGGTGGGAGCTGAAGTTTCTAGAATGTACAAAGAAGAAATGGTCAAGTTTAGGGTTCATGGTGGGTAGTACTAGGGTTACCCACAGGCAGTTATGTGGCAGTCAGTGAGCTGCAAATGTGTTAAGGTGAGTAGGTATGGGGTAAGGAGAGGTTTAGTCGGGTCCTCTGTGGGGTATAAATTGATGGGATTTTGATTAATGCAAGGGATAATGTGATTTAATTAAAAGGACCCCTTCATCCCTTTCCTACCTAGTGAGAGGGTCCACATTAAAAAAAACTTAGAAATTATTCATTGAATACATTACAAAACTATGTCAACAGTATGGTGAGTTAGTTTTGCAATGTATTCATTAAATATATTACAAAACTAAGTCATCAAAATGCTCACGTATTTTTGTATTTTTGCAATGTATTAATTGAATACATTAGAAACTTATGTCAGCACTGTGAAACCTGAGATGATGAAGCTTTTATGCATAAAAACAACTTATAAATGAAAGGCATGTAAGTATAGTGACCCGTGCAGTTATTCATTGAATATATTACAAAACTAAGAACTACGTTGCGTTAGTTTTGTAATGTATTCATTGAGAACATTAAAAAACTACCTAAGTCGGCACTGTGAAATTTGAGACTATGAAGCTTTCATGCATTAAAAATAACATAACTATACTGACAAGTACATTTATTTATTGAATACATTACAAAACTAATTGTGCACTATGCTGAGATAGTTTTGTAATGTATTCATTGACAACATTACAAAACCAAGTGAGCACAGTGAAACATGAGACAAGAAAAGACAAGGTCATAGATGAACCCATCGTGTAGATAAGATCCACCTACATTGTGTTACACAAGATAGACAATAGCTTCCTTGAGATCATCATCTTGCACAAAAAATAATTTGGAGCACTAGTCTTACAATGACTCCTCGGAAGGATAACATTGAATACCAAATGTTTGATCCATCAAGAACATTTTGTGTTACCATGAATACAAATTTACGTACATACTTAAACATAATTGTGGATATGTATACATAATTATGTATATCTATACATATTTAGGTATATGTATACATAAATATGTGTATGTATCATTACTGAGAAAGCCCAATTTCAAAATTACAATGCAAGTAATTGTAATTGGAATATATTTACACAATCATTTTAAAATAACCCTTTATGTACATAGATAAGGTACATTTATTGATTGAATGCATTAGAAAACTAAGGTTGCACTATGCTAACCTAGTTTTGTAATGCATTTTTTATATACATTACAAAAATAAGGGTGCACTATGTTGGCCTAGTTTTGCAATGTATTAATTGAATACATTAGAAAACTAAGTCAGGCATGTGAAATATGAGACTATGAAGCTTCCATGCTTCTAAGTATTGCATACAGTAAACAAGTTGATTAGTAATTGAGCAAACAATGCAAGTAAGTATAGTGACCAAGAATTTTTTTCATTGAATACATTACAAAACTAATGCTACAAAAACCATTTAATTAAAATGACCCCTTAACTGATTCTATATCCTATTGAGAGGGTCCACATTACAAACAACTTATAATATAAAGGCATGCAACTATAGTGACCAGTACAATTATTCATTGAATACATTACAAAACTAAGGCTGCACTACATTGACTTAGTTTTGCAATAGATTTGATCCTATAGTAAGAAGTAAATTTGTAAAACAAATAGACAATAATCATGCAAAAATAAGTAATAAATGGGTCTGTGCAGGATCATGGTATGCCAAAAAGTGGTGATATGAAAAAAATGAGTTTTTCACTCGTCCAAAAGCGCACCCAAAAGTTTGTTGACTTTTGAGTAGGCCTAGGTGTCAGTACACTTAGCCAAGCCAAAATCCAAAGCTAAGGCATTATCAGATGTCCGATAATATCGAATGTCCAATAATATCAGATGTCCGATAATATCGGATATCCGATATCCATCAGTAGAAATATATTGTTGTCTGCGGCTGCATTCAACATTTTCATTGTGAAAACGTTGAAGCAGCCATACCGAGCCAAAAAAATTGTATATCAGATAGTATCTGATATCATATTTCCTCTAGTACACCAGGTAAGTGAAATATAGTTGTTTCGTTATTGTTTTTTTGTTTTTGCATTGAAATTTTTTTTTTTTTTTTTTTTTAAACTAGGTTTTATATGATATTGTGTATTATTTTGTAAAATTTATTATAAACTAGAGTTGAAATTGATATTGTTTATTCTATATTGTTTTTGAATCAGACATGGATTCAGACCAATCTGAAAACCCTCCCTCTCAGTCCACGAACAATCTAGAACCACATCAAAACAATCCACTACCTTCAAAAGACCAATCATTCTCAAACCCTCGACCAATACAGGATCTCATAGGAGATAATCTAAATCAGCTTAGAGGATACCAGAACACATATGCAAATATCCCCACCTTATGTCCCATGTTTTCCACGCTGACCTCCATTATTGAGAGCATGGAGAAACTCACAGAACAACAGAATGTTGCACTTCTTTGGCATGAATCCATGCACGCCCAATTTGATGATGGGCTTGACTACGATCAAGTTTTTGATCTAAACATAACAAAACATGACATATGTAACATTTTTGTTGATCCCAAAACCGGTTTAAAAGTGGACCCCAAAAAAACCAAGTTGTTAATTAAATGGTGTACAAATGAGGCAATATGTAACAACTTTTGGGATCGCTGGTGGATGGCTTTTTATAGACCACCCCACAGCAATTTGGATGTCCCATTCTATTTCATACGGAAATTTTATGTTGAATTTGTGCTCGGTCACAAAGTCAATTACTGGAGCATGAGACAAAACCAGGGCGTGGGCTTAGGTGCTCCCCAGGACAGGCTAGGGGCACATCAGATGAAATCCCGCACATATGTCCCCCCTCCTGAGATTTCACCACCTCCCACAATGCAGCATCCTAACATTATTGTTGAGGCTGGCTCACAGACCATTCAAGCCATTCACCATTTGAGTGATCTACTCATTAGGAAAAGTGTGGCATTATTGCCTCCTCATACTGATGCTTCTAGCCCTTCCACATCCTCCACAAGCTCACATGTTTGTGTGCCTCATACTTGTGTTATGTGCAAGAATATGTGCTTGGGTCCCCTGAATGATAGTGATGCATATAACTATGTGTTTGAGGTGGACGATACTACACAGCACACTACAGGCACTAAAACACCCCATGGATATGTGCATCAGGGGCATACAGAGCCATGGAATCCTACTATTACGATAAGAATAAACAGTTAACTTGTTACATTGTACATTTAATTTTAAACATTCATATTTTTAATAGAATTTTCTTATAATGATTGCCCACTTTTGTTTTTTATGTGTTTCATTTATGTCTAGTTGATCACAGAGGAGGAGATGACACAGGTTCAGGGGTCCACGCTTTTGGCCATTTCATTTGGCCTTGACACTTCCACGGTACATATGTTTTAATGTACTCATTGGTTTCCTTTTATTATAATATTGTATTCATGTATTTTCTAATTTTTATGATCATCTTATTACATACTGATGCAGGTTTCACCAGTTGCCACTGGGGGGCAATGTGAGGAGGTTCAGGCATCTCATGTTGACAAGGGGAAGGTAATTACGTATTTTAGATTGATTAAGCATACATGTATACTTGTCACTTGTGCATACTCATTCTTAATTACATGTTCTATTTGACAGAGAGTGGTGTCTGATGATGTCGTGAGACCGGTTAGCCATGATAGAGCCACAGGCATCTCAATTCACAATGATAGCCCCACAGTATGTATATTTCTAAATTTATTTGTGTGTAGTTTACTATCAAGTATATATTTAATATGATCAAGTCATGATTGTATGAAACTTATCTGTTTGACTTTTGTAGGTCACCCCTAG
>MU225562.1:909407-920481 GCA_018584345.1 Thuja plicata | reverse complement strand
CTAATTAATTGTCTTAATATGTGTATGCTCTGTTATGACTCTATTACCCATGATTAGGCACTGGTCAATATGCTGACATGTGGTTGTTATCATCAATTTAAATATTAAAACCTTTACCTTCTGTTGTTAAGAACTTGTATGTGTAGTTGATTGTATTGAAGAATACAGTTCATCTTAGTGATTCCTTGAAGAGTGAATCAATAGGTTAGCCTTCCTAGGCCAAACTGGCATAAAAAGAAGAAGGATTGCAAATCCTTAATCCACTATGAGATTCTTTGTTATTCAGTGAGTTTGTCAAAGGTGCACCCGCCTGGGTATGTGGAGCCCAAAGTGTAGGAGGATTTTTTATCCTTGTTAATTAGCCTTATTCATGTATGAATCTGAGTTGGGAATAGAGGGTTAAACATTTATTATTGTTTTAATCGATTCATACAAGAAAATGAGCTAACAAACCCTTTCATAAGACTGCAGCCAACAAAACTGAAAATCGTAAAAAAAAACCTAAATGGCCGCTCCACCAGCCACCAATGGCAGCTACAATCAGAAGTCCAAAAATACCTAAACATTAGTAAACTGATTAGAGTCGGAGGATCTGATTTAAAGACTCTTTACATCATCTCGGGACAAAGCTATTATTTGTTTGCTTAATTAATGCCTGGGCTACACTCGTTAAGTTAGGACAGAGCTAGTGGCCACAAACTTTATGATGCAAGGCGGGACAGTCTAGCAACTATTGAATAACGTATAGGGCAACATATAGGGCAGGGCTTTAGACAATATTCCCTCCTCTGTTCGATTGAACATCAATGATAGTGTCAAGGCTTTGGCCTTTAGCCTGCACGGTGGAGAGTGGAGGTTTGAGGTTGTGGTGTGCGGGCCGATTATCTCACCAGGGGATAAGTCTCGCCCGGATTCACACAGGTATTCAAGATAAGGGCTGCTGGACGCTGGGCTAGCTCACACAGGTAACAAGAAAAGGACTGCTGGGCACTGGGCTGGGTCTCGGGGATATCTCCTCAAAGTAAAAAAACAAACAAAAAAATGATAGTGTCAAAGCCTGACGCATTACTCCATAGTCTGAAGGGTTTTAATAGAAAGCTTTTTGATATTGTGCTGATTATTTTCAGATTTTTTACTAGGAATTATGGGTAAATTGTCAAGTGAGACAAGGATGCTTGTCCAAATGGCTGAGCTCATTCCTTGCTACTGAGAAGACAATCCTCCTTCTTGGTACCTTGTTTTTTGTAAGCTTGTGTTTGGAAGTGGTTTAATCATGGTGAAGTTTTTTCTTTGAAGGTATTTTCTTTATCTATGCCTCTCCTTTCTTGTGACAATATGCTATTGGTGGAGTGGTGAAAATTAATCTATTAATCACTCTCTTTGATTAGGAAGTTTCATATTTTTGCTTTAAAGTTTTTTATTACTCTTCTTGTTGAGTTCCTTCAAAAGACTCATATCTTAAAATAAAAAAATGGCGTAAAGACTTTGTCGAGGAAAGTTTCATGTTTTCAACTCAAAAAGTGGCATAAAGACTCTCTAGACTAGTTTTGAGTGTGGGAAGGATTTTATTGATGTCTTCCCAAGCATTTAGTGGTTTAGGCTTGTTGGATACATGTTGGAAAGGCATAGCCCTCAGTCAAATGGATTATTCATTCACTTTAAGGGGATGAGGCCTAGGTCCTTTTGAGAAATCAAATATTCTTAGGTTTTTCTTATGGTCATACAATTTGGAGAAATTTATACTTCCATTCTCTTTATTATAATCTCTATCAACATTTTGGGATTTTTGTGTCTAAAAGCATCTAAAGAATTTCTGATGGGATTTTGGTTAATCAACATTCTCCTTGGTGGTTTTATATCATCACTTCCCACATTTTTGGCGGTTAAAAAATCTTCGCTCCATGCATTCAAACTAATGAGGATCTTATCTCCAAAACCACGTGCATTTGAGTCTCCTAACCAAAAGCCAAGGAAAGGTTCAATTTGAGATATTAGGATCATGAATCCTTTCAAGAGATTCTTGACATTATGTCTCTCATATACAACACCAAATTATGGAATAGACCAGCTATTCTTGGTGGAAAGACTAGAAATGTAATGTTGAATAACACATCCCAATTACATTCCCAACAAAGGATTTGAATAGCTTTTCTCGTGCTTCTTGTTGTACAAAAGTTAAACGAGAGATGGTGTGTTTAGTTATCTTCTTAGGCTTGGAACAAGAGATTATAAATTGTTTAGAATGCTATTTTGAAATCCAAATTTATCCAGCTTGCCCAGTGTAATTTCTACCAAGGTTACCAATGTGAAAATACCAAGCTCACTTGGGATTCTTGAATCGTGAGTGTCCCATTGTGAACAAATAGAAATTATCAAACATGTTTTAGTTTTGTGATAGTGTGCTTATCTACTCATAAATTGATTCATAATTTCTTTAAAACCTTTTGGCTTGAGCATTTTACTTAGCATAATGTTCTTTGGAGGAATGGCCTTTGCTTCCTACAAAATTCACATGAATTTGGTATAATTTCTTAGTGGAGAATTCCTTTTCTATTTGAAATTAAGAAATTTTGCTATATTTTCTAACACATTAGTTGATACTTATTTTTTTCTCTTTTGATAAAGCCCTAGTTATTCAAAAACCAAGGTTATTTGTAAATGTACCATGCAAAATATTTGAAGTCTTATGTTAGAGTATAAGAATGCCCTAGTGAGGTACACAATAATGGCGTTTTGGTAAGGCTACATAAGTAGACCTATAACAAATTGTATTCTATAATTATGAGTTGGAAACCCTCTAGGTTGTAGTTATAAAAGGCCAGAAAATTTGCACCCGATGGGACATTTTGTTTGTATTTATTAATTAAATTTAAAATCACAGACAGTAGTATTTGTGATTTTAAATCTAATTAATAAATACAATTAAAATGTCCCATCAGGTACAAATTTTCTGCCCCGTTGACATTTTCGTTATAAAAGGAATGTTCACTAGTCCTACAAATAAAATGCAGACGTAGGGTGCACTTTACGTGTGGATGAATATCTGACAAATGTTAAACCATACAATGCTAGTTGGATGGTTGTCTTGTGTGGCTCTAGGTTTTGCCATGTTTCTCAAGTGTATAGTGTTGAACTGACATGCTAGAGTGGACACATGCACACCTGTGCTGATTATGTATGTTTCAAAGTAGCATAGTAGGATTAGACTATGTTGTTGTTGAAGCTTTGAGTGTCAGCCTTTGTTGTTGTATGGCATGGCTGAGGAATGTGCAAGTAGCTATCTTGCATAGAATTGTGTAGATCGATTAGAATCAATTCTTTCATTCATGTGAACAGAGCCATTCTACTAAAATCCCATTCATGTGTGAAACATCTTGTCAAGTTTTGTTGAGCGTACAAGGTATAGTTGGGGGCACCAAACAACATTATCTACGCTGGTTGTGGTCACACCACTGCCATATTGTACAGGGCCTAAAGCATAATTTGCAGCCATTGTGACTGCCATCTTACTGGTTGAATGTTTGAATGGTATATAGCTCAAAGCGTGGGTTGCTCCTTTTTTTCTATAATTTATTTACGAGTATGGTAAGCAATTTGTTCTCTAGCATTCTATTAATTATTTACAGCCATACTTTTTCCTACAATTGAGCATGTAAAATTAAAATGAAACGAAATTATATATATGTTAATCGAAAAGATTAAGTCAATGGGACCTGAAAATATAAGATATTCTAATAAAAATGTTAACCCGTTGCCTTTATCGATCTGCAGATTATTTCCAATCAGACCTGGGGGAAGAGTTTTTGAACTTATTTATGGTAGCAAACAAATTCGCACTGAAGGGGGCATAGTAGCTTGCACTGTGATTTCACATATATTTGGCAGTGAACTTTATAAGATGTTTAGGGAGAGAAGCCAAGTTTCTCCATGCAGTCCAGACGAGGTTGTATTTGGGAATGATCCTCAACAATCCTTGTATTGCCATCTACTATGTGCACTGCTATATTCAAATGAAGTTCAATATTTCCGATCAATTTTTTCATACTCCATAGTGGATGCTCTCCGGACACTCGAGCAAGTCTGGCAAGAACTTTGTTCTGATATCAAGGAGGGGAAACTTAGTGAACGAATCAAAGTGCCTTCTATGAGGGCAGCCGTTTCAAAATTGCTTAAACCAAATCCAGATTTGGCAGATGTAATCTACGAAAAATGTAAAGACATGGAGAATTGGCATGGAATTATCCCACGGCTTTGGCCCAGTGCCAAGTATATTCATTGTGTCACGACAGGTTCCATGGAGCCATACCTAAGGAAATTGAGACATTATGCAGGCGATCTACCATTGATGAGTGGAGATTACGGTGCCACTGAAGGTGGCATTGCTGCCAATGTACATCCCACAATCCCACCAGAGAATGCAACTTTCACAGTGATACCCAACCTTGCATATTTTGAATTCATTCCACTCCATCTGCATCTTGAAGACCGGAAAACGGTTCAGAATGTAGCTAATGCCCACCATACTGAATCTGAAACTGTGGGTCTGACAGAAGTGAAAGTTGGGCAGGATTATGAGCTGGTGGTCACAACATGTGGTGGTGCGTTCCACCCTTTTTTTGTAATATTAAATTTTCTGTTTGAGTTTTCTATTTGCCTCAGAAAATTATGTTTTGTTAACAAAGATACATTGAAATATACAACATACTGTTCATTATTATTTTTGGATTCTATTCTGTTTTAGTTTTTAAGTCAATTTTTTTATCACGTTCCATTCTCCAAGATTACAGATTGTGAAAACTTGTAGTTTTTGTTACAGAGAGATTCCCTCCTTAATGCCTTTCAATGAATACAGGACTTTACAGGTACAGACTCGGTGATATTGTTGGAGTGACTGGATTTTACAATTCTACTCCCCAATTGTTATACATGTGCCGAAAGAACCTCCTCCTTACATTAAACATTGACAAGATCACAGAAAAAGATTTGCAAATAGCTGTTGAGAAGGTTACCAGACTACTGAGGGAAGATAATGTGGAGCTGGTTGACTTCACGAGCTATGCAGATGTGTCAACTGAACCAGGTCACTATGTAATTTTTTGGGAGCTCAGTGAAAAAGTAGAAGGAAGTGTTATAACTAGATGTTGTTCCATGATGGACGAGTCTTTAATTGAACCGGGCTATGCTGGTTCTAGGAAAGCCAAGACCATTGGACCTCTTGAAATTCGTATTGTGGAAAAGGGAGCATTCCGAAAGATTTTAGATCATCGCTTGAACCTTGGAGCAACAGCGAGTCAGTTCAAAACTCCCCGCTGCGTCAATTCTCACCAGGCCTTGTTTGACATTCTTAACAATTGTGTAATCCAAACATATATCAGCACATACCTCTCTTAATTTGGAGCAGGGCGCAAAAGTACGGCCAGCAGTAGCCTCCTCATATTCACAAAGCATGTTTTATTTCAATTGTTCTCCAGAGGGTTTTGGGCTGTGTTGTCTACATGATGTTGTGGATGTTCATGGGCTATAAGACAGGCTTGGCATTTGATGGTGTATAGAAAGTTTATTAAATTAAAGTAGTCTAAAATTGAATAGAAAACTTTTAATGTTCGTAGGTAAAGATAGTTTATAGGATAGTAGACCTTATTATTTTTGTCTTATGAAGTGCTGACCTGTAATTTAGTGTAATAATGAGTTCTATTGTCTCCACTCAATCTTCATTGAATAATTCTTGAAAAGATGTCCCTGTTGAATTCTTTATGTAGCTGATCTTGATGTCATTTTATGCTTTGGAGTCTACTGTAAATTGTTTATCAATTTTTCACAGCCCCCGCTGTACACAAGATACAAACCTCTCTTCCCAAACATTTTTTTTGGCCTTTTCCACCTCCCTCTTTCACACCAAAGATTGTGTTAGTTAGTCTTAAGCTGAACAATGAGAATCTTTGACCTCCAAGGGATATTGGCTTCTATATAGACCTTTTGCTAATGTTCATGTTGGGGTTAAATTCTTCAAGGTAATACTTTTTCTGGATTGTCTTTGCCCACATAACTTTGTGAAATTTCTCAACAAAAAAAGTCTTTATTTCTTTACTATCTTTAGGACAAACATTCAAGTGAATCTGCCACTTGTTCATCTACCTACAATTTTGCATCAGCCAAGTCTTCTTTCTTTCGCCTAAGACATCTTTAAATACAACATTGGATCAGCAGTTTGTTTCTATGGGCTCAACTTCTTTTAGGGTGTGGTCCCATGGAGAGGGCTTCCTAAAAAAATTCAGGAGGGCTTCTTTTAGGTGTTGCTGAGATATTTTAGGATTATTTTAAAGTGGGAGGTCTCATGAATTTTGTAGTAGAGTTCATGCTTAAAAGTTTAAGCTCCACAATTTATGGAAGCTAATGGTCTAATTGACTAAATAATTAAAAAGATTTAAAAAAATTTATTAGTAACAATTGGAAATTTTTATATAATTGACAAGTGGCAAAAAACGCCTAGGCTGGTGGGGCAATTTCTAGCCGCCCACATTTTCCACCGGCTCAAATTTGCACCCTAAAATGTAGGGGTAGCTACTTTTTGAGGAAAAGATTCCAATTAATCCTATAGCAAACTTCTTATTCACTTCATGGGACCTTCCGCTCCATAAAAATAGATCCTGAAGCCCCCCTCATGGGACCGCACCCTTAGTATCTTAAAAGACGCACCATAGTGGTGGCATCGATAAGAACTACACATGTTTCAACTAGAAAAATCTTGTAGGGAATAGACGCGTTTAGTCTAAACTTTCTTGTGATCGAGCATTATCGAATTTTCTCTATTTGTGACATTGGTGTTAGATGTACTACTAGCCTAAATTTCACTCCCATAAAGCACCACTGGAATTACTAATAGCCCAAATAGAATTAAAAAAAGTTTTTCAATCCCATAACTTGTATCTCTAGAGCTATTTCAAAGAGAAATGAATGCTCTCCATCCACCCAAAGTTCTTTTTCTTCGGCAAGTTTTCCAACCAAGCTTGTTATTGAAGTCAATCCCCAAGCATCTATTTTCCTCCAGGATACTACCTTCAAAATAAAAGTCAAATTGATTCTTTTCTCTTTTATTGGGGAAGATCACAATCATGGTCTTGCTAATATTAATTTCTATATCCACATCTATGTAAAAGGGTTGAAGTGATGCCAAATGTGCTTGCAATCCTTTGGGAAATTTAGCAATCAAAATAGGATTGTTAGTGTAGAAGAGAAGCTTAGCCTATGGATGTCCGCTTTAAATTGTTTGGGGTACCAAGAGGGACGAGGGAACGATAGGATGAGTTTTTCAGGATGGGGGAAAAAGGGCCTCCCTGTGGGGATACTATACATATAGTACTTGAATTCTAGTTATGATCATCCCCGTGTTACACTAATGTCAAATGTCTTTCAAAAATTGACAAAAAAAAAGTTTCTTTTTACTCATCCCAATTTTGTCAATGGTATGCCCAAAGTGATACCAAGATCGATTATCGAGTGTTTTGGTTGAAACCTACTTGCCTTATTCTTCTTTTTTCTTTTTCTTTTGCCCATTTACTAATTTTTTGGTCAACCATGCTACCAAACAACTTTACAAATGAAGGATTGATCATAATGGTCCAATGATTGGAGGATTATTAACATCCTCAGTCTTATAGAGGAGGATGGCTAAGCTGGTGAACTAGTCTTTTGCGAACCCACTCTAAATGACATTGTTGAATATTTTTGCAATGTGCAAAGTGAGAAATTTTATCCTCCATTTCAAATATTCAGCTTGAAACTCTTGTACCACTTCAAATATTTTCCTTCTTGCACCCAACTTCTTGATGTCTTCCTTAACCTCTCATAAAGTGAAATGTTTCTTTGTCATGTTTATCCTTGGAGACACTTCAATCCATAAATCATGCTCATACAAATATTTTCTATGCTCAAACCATTGAGTGGTTATAATATTATTCTCTATTTTCTCATGTTTCTTGAGTGAAGTAAATTTTTAAAAATATATATGAGTAAATTTCCAATATTTGCTATAAAAGAATATTTTTTTCCCTAACAGGCTAGAATATATTCTATTTTTTCCCCTAAAAGGCTAGAATAAAAGTCGGTAATTGTTCTATCGAGAAGTAGATATATACAATTATCTCAAATACCAAGTCTCTAGAATCATATGAATTAAAAAAGAAAATTTTTGATGAATAAAACAAACATATAATTATCCAAAAATTAGGAATTTAGATACCCCAACTCTTCATTGGTGGTGGTTGAATTTGTGTTTCATTACATAATGTGGTGGTTAAATCATAATACTATTGTAGCCACTAAAATTCAAACTCTCACTAGGTCATTGTGATCCCATACATTGTGCTCTTATCGATCCATTGAGCTAAAATTTGAACTATTTGCATTAATGTTGTGCATCTATGCAAGGTATAAGATCACCCATGACAAAACAGAGGGAAGTGATGATGAGTTAGTTCTCTCAAATTCTTCAAAATACCCAACAATCAAGCTTAGAAGAAAAACCGTAGCCACATTCCTTTCAAAGTGTATGTAAACTTTGATATTCCAAATTTTGAGGGTAAAATTGATGCAGATGCAATGGATTAATGGTTAACAAAGTGGGACAAATATTTCTCTTTGAATACCTTTTCCAATGCTAAGAAGGTAACATTTTCCCTAACCAAAGGTTAAGCACATGCGAAGCAATCATGGGAAGGAAAACTTCATCAAAAATTTGATTTTGCAACAAATGAAGATAAAGAAATTAATATTGGAGACAATCCTACATGGGGGTATTGGTTCCTCAATTTGTACTTTCAGATTTGCCTAAGAATGAGCCTAATCCTATCAATAGAAATCTGAAGCAAAAGGTCAATTGACAAGACCTAGTCACAAGACTGAAACCCTCTACTCTTTGGGCTTGCAAAACCCAGGTGGGTAACCCTTTGTAATATTTATGAATATCTACAAGGTTTAAACAAATGTTACATTCAACAGATAACTCTCAGATTAATGAGTCAGAACACACATGGATTTCTTCAGAAATGGTTGTATTCTGATTTAGTAAATTGTAGACACAGCTGAGAGTAAAAATAGCTCAAACCCACTTCTAATAACAAGAAAATGAAATTATATTTAGGAATGAGTGCATTCTGAAAATTTCTTAGTCATTACAATAGGCCAGTATCAATTCCGAGGCTATAGAGTCAAATATGAAGCCATAAAATAAAGTCTCTGAGTAAATAAAATTCAGCTAGTGGACATACAAGATGTTGATGCCTAACACCAACAAATCATCTATTGAAATCATAAAATTCTTCTTGCAAATCCTAATTTTATACTCAAGATCACTGTCATTTGAACAAAGTAGTCTAACTCTTTCCTTGAAAGAGAGCTATGAACAAATAACACATGAACAAGGATGCTATAATGACAAATTTAGAGCATCCTTGATGTCACTAAATTTATATAATCAAGGGTACAAAACTAAGAAATAATTCCATGAAAATAATGTTCAAAACACAAATCTAGCTGATCATTGCCTCTAGAAACTAACTCTTACAACCTGCACAAAATATCCATAACTTGAAACACACAAAGAAAACTATTTACAAGCTTCCAGAAAACAAACTTTCAGAACTCATACAATGAAAAAGACAAGGGAATATAAAGAATCGAGGAAGATTTCAAAATTTCATTTATTGCTGACATGTGTCCCCTTTCTAATATCTGATTTGCTTCAATTATTTCTCACTTATCTTTCCTTAATCTGCACTCTGCTACTTGTCTAACTTGTAACTGGAGAACATTTCTTTTTCTCTTTGAACTGCATTGTAAAATCTGAAATATTTTCTCATTTGATCTGCACTACCTTTTTTGCTTTCCCACGAAAAATATTTCACTATTTGATTGTATTACAATTTGTAACTTAAAAATGGCTTTACCCGAGGAAAATATTCCACACTTAATAAAGATATTTTTATTGCTGTCGCACATTTTTCAACTTGGAATATAATATCCCCCTTTTGTCATTACTTGCTTTTGTGAAAACACTTTCACCTCAGAGCGAAAAGTTATTATAATATTTCCCCTTGTGAAATTATTCTCACTTCTGTAACTTTTCCTCTTAATTCCTTTTCATTGTGAGGAATGAGAACCTTTTTAAAACATTATTTGATTTTTGCTTAACTGCACATACATCCCTAAGTGAAATAAATGTTTTCCAGATCTACCTTTCCTCTTTCAATCTTTGAGGCATGTCTGTGAAAATAACCCGTTTGTCTTGTCCCTGTTCTTACACATTTTGCATACATTTCTACCAGAGCACCTTCCACTAGCATTCACTTCAAAGTTTCTAAAACCTTTTTGCAATTTCATTTCACAAATTTGGGCATAGGGCAGCGATGAAACCACATTTCTTTGAAACATTTGTGCAAAATAGTTTATACACCTAATATATGCATCCCCACATTTTGCATTCCATGAGATGATTCCTCGTTGAGATGCTCAAACATTTGTTGACATTTTCTATGCTTCTGCGTTGTGCACACATGTCTACCATGGTGTTTACAACTACAATATGTGGTAGAAATCCATGAAATCAATGGATTCAATCCCTATCAATAGCCATTTACACACAGACCGAGAATAATGATGACAAAGGTTGTGGTATCTATTTTAAACCTGCTACTCGTCTATGCCTTAGCAGTCCTCCATACATAGTTCTGGGCTTCTGATACGTAATGTCCCAACTATTGTCATCTGGGAATTTTGCTTACGGATGAGGCTTTTCGAATGCACGTATGGCCCCTAGAGATCCATACAAAACTACGGAAACGTCTAAACAGCAAACTATAACTTATTTCTTACCAAGGGGACACTTAGTTTTTTTTTAAAATTGTTTTCTTTATAAATCTATGTTTTAGTTGGTTGTTTAGCCATTTCTTTCAGGGATAACTTTAAGGAACCCCCCCTCCCAAAAATTATAAAATTGTGGCGAATCACATGTCATTTGGGTGAAAAAAATTTAATAGTGTTGGCGAATTCTGCGTCAATCAATTGATATTTGGTGGCG
>MU225562.1:884024-898749 GCA_018584345.1 Thuja plicata | reverse complement strand
ACACTCAATTAATTCCGTGGCGAATAAGAGTAAACATTAAAGAGAAATATGGGCGAAGAACCCGAGTACCAAACGGAAATTGCGTAATCATAGTGGCGAACGTTCCGACCACAATATGACTATTTTATAAAATCTGGGCGAACCGGTCAACTAGTTTACGGTGTTTTTGTTCGCCAATTTCTATAGCCCGATCGGGACATATTCGCCAATTGGCGAATAATCGCCACTAAAAAAATCCCTGATTTCTTTTTTGGTATTGGGTAAATAGCCAACTAAAACATAAAACATAAAAAAGGAGTTGAAAAAAATATGAAGTGTCCTCCTTTTGTAAGCTATATGTTTTAGTTTGTTGTTTAGACGTTGTCGTTCTTCTCTGCTCCGCCTTCAGTGATATTGCTGCACACTTCACACACAAGTCTGTATGGTCTATGTAGATGTATGTACGACCTATGTAAATCTTCACAATACGTAGATGAGAATGTCACAATAGTTAGACAAATATATCTAATAGAGATGAACAACTGATAATGGAAAAATTAATATAAATATGTCTCTGGTTACAAAAAAAAAAAACCAGCCTTTAACTGAAGACTTCTCAAATACGATCCGACAAATAGAATAGGGTGAGGAGTGTCTCCCACGAAACTGTAACAAGCTAGAAAAGGGAGGATCTCTCACCTCCAAAAAGATGAACAATGCATAAATCCAACTAGATTCGTAAATACCAGAAAAACATAAAATTCACATACCTACAACAATAACTAACTTGGCCTTATATATGGGCTCGAGGAAACTTCCCGAAGGATTACAAATGAGCCGACACGGCCAAAACAATTATAACTAAATAATAAAAAGGGCCCGAAAGATATTATAATTAAGTTTCGGGGTCATACAGATAATTAATTTATTTAATTATATCAGGGACATTACAGTCGTTTCGACCCAATAATTGTTTGCCCTCAAGCAATTGCAGACTCAGATACTCCCAAATCTATTCACTTTCCCATGTGGAACCTTCAATTGGTAGGTCCTTCCAACGAACTAGGTACTCCTTGATGGTGCGTGACCTTAGCTTTTTCTCTCTGATGTCGATGATCTCTACAGGTTCTAGAATAAGTTTTCCTTCTTCATCAATGGGTGGAAGTTCCTTTGAAACCCTGGCACGTTGACCGACTACCTTATTAAGGAATGAAACATGAAAAATGTTGTGAATCTGACTTCCCTCTAGTAGTTCCAACTTGTAGGCAACTTCGCCCACCCTCCGAATCACTCTGTAGGGTCTGTAGAAGCGCGGCTTCAACTTCTTAGCACCACTTTATGTTGTTTGTCTGTATCACTGCAGTCGAAGGTAAACCAAATCTCCTACCTCAAAACTTCGCTCTAGCCTATGTAAGTTGGCATATATCTTCTGTTGATTCTGAGCCCTCTGCAAGTTGTCCTTAAGAGACCTTAGGATATCCAGACTTCCCTGTTGCTAATCCTTAGCCCTCAGTGCATGATTGTTGCCTAATGCTAGATCTAAAAATGACGAAGGCTCATAACCATATAGTGCCTTGAATGGTGACATGCCTATTGACATATGATAGGTGGTGTTGCAACAATGCTCTCCTAAATGAAGCCAACGAACACACGCTTTCTGCTACAGTGAAACATAATTCCTGATATAGCCCTCCAACCACTTGTTCACAATCTCCATTTGACCATCCATTTGTGGGTGGTAGCTAGTACTCGGCAACAACTTCATTCCTGCCAAGCAAAACAGTTCCATCCAAAATGTGTTAAGGAATTGACTATCCATGTCATTTGCTATATTCTTTGGAAGGCCATGCAAGAGGAACACCTCTCAGAAAAATAACTCAGCTACTTGAGCGGCCTGACATCTAGTGGAAATGAAAAATAAATGTGCATATTTGGTCAAACGATCCACCATGACAAAAATGCAATCTTTCCCTTTCACTTTGGGAAGTCCCATAATGAAGTCCATCAAGATGCCTTCCCACTTCTGATTAGGTATTGGCAAGGGTTGAAGTAGTCTCGCCGGTAAGGTGTGCTTGGATTTGTTTTGTTGGCAAGTGGAACACTCTCACACATACTGCAGAACATCATCCTTGAGGCCCTTCCAAGAGAATCTCTCCTGAACTTGCCTATATGTCTTGAGGTATCCTGAGTGTCCTGCGAGATTCATGAACTTCCCTCAGAATTTTCTCCTTCATCTTCGATTCGGGTACCAAATAGATTATATCTTTGTAGTAGATTATGTCGTCAACCACCTTGTACCTATCATCATGTATTTGTCCATCCATCACCTTGCACGGAAAATAATTCTTGGAGTACTCAACCAACAGATGAGTCTTCTAATCTATCGAGATTTGTGATAGTGAACATATGGAAGGTCTTCTTGATAGGGCGTTGGCTACCATATTATTCTTTCCCTTCATGTATTCAATATCAAGATCATACACTTGGATTTTACTCACCCATTTCTATTGCCACTCGTTCAACTCCTTTGCTCCAGGAAATATCTCAAACTGTTGTGTTATATCTGCACAATAAATTTTGCTCCAATGAGGTACTGCCGAAACTTGGCTAGTCTGTGCATGATGGTGATCATCTCTTTTTCATAGATAGAGTATAGTCGTTCAAATCATGAGAGCTTTCGACTCTCAAACATGAGGGGGTGACGGTCTTGCATTAGCGCGACTCCAATGCCTTCGCCAGACACATCGCACTCTGGGACGAAGGGGTCAAGTGAATTCAGGTAGTGCCAATACCAGACACATACTCATGAATTTCTTCAATTTGTTGAAGGTTTTCTATTCCTTCTTATCCCAATGGAAAGATCCCTTCTTCGTTAGATCTATTAGTGGTGCTCCAAGCTATGAAAAAACTTTTACAAATATTTTGTAATAGGTGCACAATCCAAAGAATCCACGTAGCTCCGAGAGTGTCTTGGGTTGGGGCCAGTCCAGAATTGCCAGAATCTTTTTTTGATGCATTTGTACCCCTCAGGCACTGATGACGTGACCCAAGTACAAGATCTCGGTCATCCCAAACTCAAATTTGGAACTTTTTACAAACAATGAATGTGACTCCATGGTTCCCAATACTTCATCCAAATGTCTCAAATGTTCCTCCCATGTCTTGTTGTAAATGAGTATATCGTCGAAGAATACCAACAAAAACTTGCGTAGTTTCTTGTTGAAGATGTGGTTCATGGAAGATTGGAAGTTAGCCGAAGAACTAGTCAACCAAAATGACATGACCGAGAACTCGTAGTGTCCGTAGTAGCAAGGGAAAGTTGTCTTCTCGACATCTTGCTCCCTCATGTGGATCTGGTGGTAGCCGGAGCGAAGATCAATTTTGGAAAAATAGACTACTCCATGTAGTTCGTCCAACAACCCATCAATCCTTGGAATGGGGTATCGATTCTTGATAGTCTTCTTTTTCAATGCATGGTATTCGACACACATCCTAAGGGACCCATCCTTATTCTTTACAAAAAATACCGAGGATGCAAAAGGACTAGAGTTGGACCGGATCCATCCTTTGTTGAGGAGTTCCTGGATCATCTTCTCTATCTCTTCATTGAACTTCTTAGGACGACGATAGGGCATGGTGATAACAATCTTGGCTCTTTCCTCTAGCTCGATGATGTGCTCAAAACCTCTATGTGAGGGTATACCAGGTAAAAATATCTGCGTAAACCAAATTGTGCCTTCCCAATACTGCTTGAAGTTTGTCATCATGGTAGTATGCTTGTTGCCTCATCAATGGTTCGGCCAAGCCCAAGCAGTGTGCCACCCAGACGACCTCATCATGTCTGAAAAATTGCTTCCATCCATTTGGTCAAAATCTCCCTCGGGTTGCCATTTGACATTCCTCTTAGAACCACCTTCTTATCATCCACCTCGAATAAGAATTTCATCCTTTTGAAATTTTGTGTGTATTGGTCGAGGCTCTCCATCCAATTGGATGCCCAATATCACATATGTATCATCCTAATCTACCACAAAGAAATCATATGTTACCATGTAGTTTCCCATATGATACTCTGTTGCGGGACTAGATGAGTACATGATAGTAGATTTCCTCCTCCCACCTTAGCTTCAAACTCCTCATGCTCCTTCTCACACAAACCCCTATGGGTGACAAGTGATGAGTTGTTGAAGTTGAGAGAAGCATTGATGTCCAACATGACTAGGACCTGGTGTCCTTGGAGGGTACCACGCACCTGGTACACGCTGCACCTTGGAGTGCCAGCCAATGCTGCAATGAAGCCCCCTCTCCATACTAGTGAGGAAGTTTTCTCTGCGTGTTTAATTTATCCTTTCGCTTCCTCCTCCTGTAGATCAGGTTCTTCATTCTCCTCCTTGACGTCAGACACCACTTCAATGTAATAGATCTTTCCTTTGCCTAAGTATCGGTGATGGAGTTCCCATGGCTCTTTGCAAGTGAAATAGAGTTTTCTCCTCCTGAGCTCATATTTTGTTGCCTCATCCAATGATGGCTTCTTCAGATGGGGTTTTTTATCTTTCTCCTTCGGGGCAAGGTGTGGTTTGGTATGCAAATAATTCCTAGAAGAAGAAGATACATCCATGTCACATGCCTTCTTAATCACTTCAGTGAGCATGTTAGGGTTGAACCCTTTCCCCCAACCCTTCAGAGATTCCATCAGCTCATCCATGAACAATACCACTAGTCTCCTCTCCAATATATCTGTCACCAACATAGGCAGTCTCTGGAATCATGTAATGTAACTTTCCACTGGTTCAAATTGCTTCAATTGAGCCAACTCCTTAAATTTGATCTCTAGATTCTTCCCGTCAAAGCGATCTATAAGCCTCTTTGTGAATTTTGCATATGAGGTGACTCGATTGTGACCAAGGGTGACCATCCCATGGTACCACCATTCATGAGTGAATCCTTCCAGATGAAGAGATGCAAATTTGATTTCCTCATCCTTCGGCATTGACTTGAGCTAGAAGTAGGTGTCTTCTTTCTGTACCCATACTCAAGTTGATTTGTCCTGGACCATCAAAGGATGACTAATTTATCTTGCCAACCTTTCATTTGATATCATCATTGTAGTAACCATGACTCCTGCCGCCCGAGTATCTCATTTGAAGCTCTACATAATCCTTTAAGGATATATCTCCCTCAAGATCTGCATTCTTCCAGTCTTGTCTCATTTGCTCTTTTAAATCCTGGAAAGTGGGCTCTTTCTCTCTGTGATGTGCTTCTATTCTCTGGGGAAATGTCAGCATCATCGGTCAAGAATATGAGCATTGTGTGTTTCCAATCACTGAATTTTCTCCATGTCCATTATGGTCTCCATTTGTTCTACCTTCTTCTCCACAAGATGTTGTCGTTGTTCCCCTCTGAACATGGTTTTGTTGATCTGAGCTTAGTTTCTAGTTAGGTCCCTTAATAATGTCATGTTTTCAGTGACATGATCCTATGGTTCCCCCATTCTCTTCGTAAAATAGTATCTCCTTCTAGTGTATACTATAAGCTCCTTCCGCATCCACTACCCAATAGACTGGCACTATACCTCTGTTATGTCCCAACTATTGTCGTTTGGGAATTTTGCGTATGGATGAGGCTTCTGGAATACACGTACGGTCCCTAGAGATCCATACAAAACTGCCAAGTATATGTAGGCTAGGTATAGTCTTCTCCTACTTCCATACGATGTTCTCAATATGGTGGTTGGAATGGTGTATGGTCAATGGCTGTCAACCTAGGTCGTACACTATTTTTTGGGCTTGATGTCGTACATTGAGAGTGGGTCCTTCATATGGTGGCTCTGAGTTCGTACAGTGACTTTATGTCATCTGCATGGTGTCCTTCTTCTCTTCTCCACCTTCGATGATATCGTTGCACACTTCACACGCAGGTTCATACGGTCTATGTAGATGTTCATACGGTCTATGTAAATCTTGAAAATATATAAGATGGGAATGTCACAATACTCAGACAAATATATCTAATAGAGATGAACAATTTATAATGGAACAATTAATATAAATATGTCTCTAGTTACAATAAATCAACCTTCAACTGAATACTTCTCAAATATGATTGGAAAAATAGAATAGGGTGAGCAGTCTCCTACCGAAATTGCAACAAGCCATAATAGGGAGGATCTCTCACGTCTGAAATGGAAAACTATGCAGAAATCTAACTGGATTCACAAATACAAGAAAAACATAAATTTCACATACCTACAACACTATCTAACTCGACCTTATACATGGGCTCCCAGAAACTTCCTGAAGGATTACAAATGAGCTAACACGACCAAAAGAAATATAACTAACTAATAAAAAAGGCCTGAAAGATATTATAATTAAGTTTCGGGGCCATATAGATAATTAATTTATTTAATTATATAGGGGACATTACATAATCATGCGCACTTAGGGAGGATGCTATGAAAGGTTAGGGGGCCCGTTTGGTGCATGGAATTAATTTATCCAGAATAAGCCTATTCTAGAATAAGGACCTATTCTCGGATTAATTAATCCTGAAAATGAAAGCTGGAATAAGGATTGGATCTGTTTGGTGCACCTAGAAGATGACTGGGAATTAATCTATTCTGCATTTGGATCCCATAATGTGGAACTGGAATAATGATTATTTTTCATTTTTTTAATTAATTTGAACAATATGTATTTTTAACTTATTAAACAATTATAATTATAAAAGAAAATATTTTCTTACAAATTTTAATTTTTGAACTTGTCATTTTTGTTGCTGATATATATATATATATATATAAACTTAAGAAAAATAAGATTATAAAAAAATAAAATAAAATAAAAAGATTTAAAAAAAACAAACTTGAAAAAAAAAGATTATAAAAAAAATAAACTATAAAAAAATAAGATTATAAATTATTTTTTTCCAGAAAACCTAAAGAACCGTTCAACGCACGGATCCGACGACTTATACATTTCGTTGTAATTTCGAATCCATGATAGCTTATTTCGAATCTATGAATAACTTATTTTGGAATAAAAAATGAATTCCAGTTTTTTTGGAATTAATTATTCCAAGCATTGGCCCAAAAATGGGGATTAATTTTCTAATTTGGGAATTCAAAAAAAGGCCACAAACGACGAATTACTTTATTCTCGCATTCAATAATGACTATTCCAGGTTAATACCAGGAACCAAACAGGCCCTTTCGAATAAGATTTTACACTTGCTAAACGTGTGTTTTCTTGAAATTTTCTATAGTGGTTAAATCCATTTGCAAAGCTTATGGTGTCATTGGAACCATGCTTCTTTGGGGCATTCTGTAAAGAAAATCTTCCCATGTGCCTTTCTTGTGATTCCACATTTTGCATCATGTCTATCACAACATCCCCATAGTCAAACCTGATGAAAATCCCCTTCATATTTTTCTTTGAATGATGTCATACTGTTGGGATTAATGGGAAGTAGCACTGAGAGGGGAAGGGTGAATCGGTACCTCTAAAACTTTTAACACTTTTCACCTTTCATCATTAGTAAACAAACTTTACTGTATTACCGACCATATCTGATGTTCTTTCTTATGCATGTAGTATTAATTCATAAACTTAATTGTATGCAACATTCATAGAAACATTCATGAAATTAATAGACACATAACACAAGATATGATATAGTAGAAAACTCCTGTTAAGAAGTAAAAACTGCGATGGGGATGGCACCCACAAAACTTCACTATCTGCAGAATGGAAGGGAGCCGGTAAAGGCTTACAATTGATCACTTCTGATGATCTACCCTGTTAGGAGTATTAATGTAGAGACCTATTAGGATCTACTCTATTTAAAGCTTTTAGCAACACTAATGAAGTGTGCACTCGGTTAAGAGATTTACAATAGGACTGTTAAGTCCACCTTCCTTGAAAGGATTTCTTAAGTGTACCCCACTTGTTAGATTGTGTACAATATGTTTGACCTAACTATATGCAATCTATAATTTCTGATTACAGATCCATTAAAGCTCTCAGAATATGAATATCACCTATAGTGATTGATTAATACCTTTTCCTGCTCGTCGGTAGCCTGTGTTCTGTTCTTGACAACTGATTTGATCTTTGTCTGTGTTGTATAAATTCTCTTGCCTAATCTGTAGATGCTCTCAGTGGCTACAATCATCATCGAACAACATGTTCACAATAGATTGAGCATCTATTTATACAAGTATTTGACCTATTCTAGAATCACGCATTACAATGTTAACTCTAGATCCAAGGTATACAACTTGACCTTGATCTTTATTTTGCATGTTTTAAAAAAGTAATACTGACAAAAGCAATAATAATTACATTCCTTTCTCCGCACATAATGGATTTAAAACAAATCAAGAAGCTATATATAAAACTTCAGTGATTTATCTAACGTGGAAAGTCAGATCCACTTTTTGCGGGATGTAACTGACTGTCGCTTCTTGATTGTGGGTGTGAACTGAAAGTTTGTAGGTGTTCCTTCATTGAACTGATTGTCGGGTTCTCTTCATCTACTGGGTTCCACTCTTTGACTATTCATCGGGTTGTATTGTTGGTTACTCATCGGGTTCCCTTGTCCTTTTTGTCATTAGGTAACAGTGAATAGTGTTTGTTGGGATGCTTTGTACTTGGCAGTATTGGTAACCTTGGTGTTGGGTAGTGTTGTGTCTTGTTTGTCAGTGTAGTATAAACCGATGGTGTAGATCATGTTTTTCCTTGCATATACTAATGGAAAAATATAATATCTTCAATCTCCCCCTTTGACATTAGTATCAAAAACTGATATGTGCATAATACTAAAGTGTTTCGTATGTACACCATGTATATGTCCTTGTCATTATATGACCCCCCCTAACTATATGCATTGGTATAGCATAAGTATATGTACATGTATACTTGCCTTTGTACTACACATTCCCTGTTCTTTCCTCTGAATGACTGTACAAATCATTTCTTCCTTTCATTTCCCCTTTTTACTGATTAACTGTACATATCATTTCCCCCTTTATTTGATACTCATGACAAAAATGTACAACTTATAAGTTGTCAAAATTGTGACAAAAATGTGCAACTTATAGATTGTCAAGAATGTGGGAGTGGGTGTTCTTGATATCTTCCATCAATTTCTCCCATTTTTATTTGAGGTGTTCCACTGCCATGTGCTCTAGTTGAATTCTGAAATGCATATCATAAATGTTGTCTAGGACATACATTTCTGGTGTGACAATTAGTGCTCTTGCCTCTATAATATGGTTTTGCAGTAATGAGAGTGTTGGTAAGAGTTGAGATTGAAGCTCATTTACCTCATCTCTGAACTTTGTTTCTGCAATCTGAATGTCTTGTCTTAGCTTTCGAGCTTGCTTGAGCTGCTCATTGTGCAATTTGATCAAGCCTCTTCACTGTTTGTGAGACTTTGTGCACTTGTTTGAAGATCAACATCTATCTATGCTATCTTGTCGGTATACTCCTTCGTGAGTTGATCTAGCGTACATAATTTCTATATCAAGGTTATAGCTTCTGAAGTAATTGGGTCTGCTGTGCTAACCAGTTCATAAAGCTTTACCTTTTGTAATGCCACTTCTTGGCTTATCTTTTCAGGTAACTTGAACTCATATTTCTATTCAAATCTTTCTTCCATAGCCTTCTCACCATCTATATTTTGAGATGTGATTGCATCAGTGAGAACCACTAATTGATCAAGCATGGGGATTGTTTGATCAACATCTATGTCAAGTACAATTTGATGAAGTATTCCTTGTGCAAATACAAGTACCTTTGCTTCCTTGGTGGTTTTCCTCAACTTGTCATGCATGGCTTTTCTTTCACAAAGTCTTGCATACTTTGTCAATTCAGTTGGATCCAATGTCCTAGGATCACATACTGGAATCTCAATGATTTCATCCAGAGTAACTGGATTCTTATTCTTGCTCTTCTTCTTCCTTGAGATTTGGGTAGAGGAAGATGTATGAACTACCATTGCAAGTTCATTTGTCTTCTCTGAAGTGCTCGGTGAAGGCTTTGTAGATGAAGCTTCTTGTATTTTCTGCTCGGGGTTCACCTGTCAGTTTGGTGAAGACGTCTCTCCATCAACCTTGGGTGTTTGTGCAGATTTCTCTTCTATTTTCTTCTCCTGTTCATCTATCTTTGCTTCTTCACTCTTCTCCTTCTGCTTATTCTCTTCTACTCCTTTTTCTCCTTTATTTTGATCAGTAGACTTGTCTTTCTGATCATCGATTGCAGCTTTATCTACAGTTGTATCCTTTGGTTCATCGGTTTTGTCTTTTGTCTCAGCATCACCCTTATCCTCGGGTATGCTTGTATCTGTTGTATTTGACTCTTCATTTCCTTCTAGCAAATTTATTTCCTTCATCAATACTGGCATGTTATTCTGTGTGCTAGCATGTGATGCATCTAGTGTTGTCTTCTGCTCATCGGTTTGATCCTGTTGAGCAGTGACATCATCATCTTTTTGTATTTGATCGGCAGGGTGCATTCCTGTGATGTCAATAATTGATGTGTCCGGCCATATTTCATCAGCAACATCCATGTCATTATTTCTTTTTGTCAACAATCCTTGTTTCTTGGTTTGATCCTTAAGAGATATAAAAATTACATCATCTTCTTTCTGGGTTTCTTTATCTGAATCATACTAAGTGATCTCTTGAATGTCAAGATCATCCATGACTTTGTCTAAGTCAATGGGCTCATTATCATCTTCAGTATTATTGAAAGCAATGTTCTTAAGACTTTCTTTTTCTTTCTCCCCCTCTACATTAGGTGTGTCGGTGAGAAGTAATTGATTCTAAGAGCTTGTTGACTCTGCAGGTAGATCTAGGAGTTGTCTCCTTTTGGCCTCGGTAATGCTGTCCAGCTCTATGAATTTATCTTCTAGCACTTTGTAAGATCTAATCTTTGCTACAAATTTACTTGAGTGCTTCTTCATTATTTCTTTGATTTCTTCCATCTTTGATTCGGGAGGCATTAGTGTGACAAGTACCCTCTCCCTTGCTTCCTTTTCTGTATGTAGAGTATATGACCATTGTTGTGAAATTCTATCACCCAATTCTTTGGGTATTTGGCCTATAAATTCTACTGGTACATATTTAAACTTGACCATTGCCCTGATTATTGCATCTTGTATCTTATGTTGGTCCTCTGGCTCAAGTTTATCCCAATGTCTGATTTTCCTATCAGACATGGTACCATGTGCAACAATTGAATCAACTATCTCATCAATTGTTCAGGGTGTGAAGCTTTTCTTAGCTATATCAGGTTCATCCTCTTTTGAATCTTCTATGTCAGCTTTGGTCCTGACCATTCTTTTCCTCCTTTTTATAGGTGTTTGTTTCATAGTTTTTTTCTCTATTTGTTGCTTCCTCTTATAGGGCCTCACTTGACCTTTCTTGAGAGGTGTAGAATCTTTTAACTTTTGACTCCTTGTTCTCTGAGTCCTGTTGACGGGACTTTGTGACCGGTCCGCCAACAAAGGTAAGTTGTCATTGGGTACTGGAGTACCAACCAACTTTGCCTATAAAGGTTTTCCAAGGAATAAATTCTCTGGGCCTTCAAGCACCTGAGAGTCGGGTCTCGACAGTGTGGGAGCTAAGTTGGGAGTGTGACTATTTTGTTCTAGGGGATAGCTGGTTTTTCTTGTCTTGTCTTCTCTAGGGATTTTGATAAGTGGGGTTACCTGCAAGCATGCATTAGTTTACCAAATAAACTTCAAAAGATATGCCAGGGTTAGAGAGTATTCATTCTACTTATAGTTATACTAATACCTTAAAAACATCAACCATGCTCTAACATACTACACTAAATACTGAATGCATACAAAACCATCAGTTCATACATATTCAATAGCGAGGGGAAAAAAGGTCGTTAATCTACTTAAAACATTAGAGCAAGGGACATCATAAACATACAACACAAAAGAGTATTAACTCAGAGATCAGAACACCAACAACAACATTGCGAGAATCCTTCCTTCTTCATTAATGGCTTTCCAGCTTCACTAGTGTATACATCAACAACTCCAAGGGAGCACCTATCTACCAAGAACTACTAAGAACTAATGAGCATTGAGCTCTGCAACTGCCAGAAATGAAAATGCTGAAAGCTGATAATATATGGACTGCAAAATCAGCAATTTTTCTGGCCCTTGGAATGAGGTCAGACTTATTATTTATACACTTACTTTCCCTAAAGTTAACCTAATCTAACTTTACACTCAACAATAAAATACAATTTCTGGTGGCCGGTACTACCTGCACCACGTCACAACTACCTCGAGAAGAGCAGAGGTCTGACATGTCAGAAGAATAAGACAAGAAAATAGGTATGGAAGAATCAGCATCAAGAAGAGTGCTGGAGGGAGAAAAGAAGAAATCTGATCTCTTCGAAGCTCAAGGCTACATTCCTCATCAATGCAAAAGCGGCTCATTGTCTTCGATGCGCTAGGTGTTTAATGCTAGAGTGGCACCTTGGGAAGACCACTTGTCAGAACCATCCCTCGTGCTGACGTGCCTAGTTGGAGTCACCTACTTTCTCACATCCACTTATTAACCACCTGATAATGACCAGTCGACTCCGAGGAGCCTGGACATGGGTCATTAGAAGAATACAAAACTGTTGGAGCCAGGAGTCCAAGATCCGGGAGCTTACGCTCAAAGAATAATGAATGTAAAAGAATGCACCCTACTGGTGATAATCCGCAGAATCTGGAAAATTTTATTGCTCCTTACTGTTTTTGAATGCCTTCAAAATTTGGCAGAGGCCATCCCCATTAATGTCCCTGATGCTACCCCACCGGTCACAGATGACTCCGACCTTCTCTTCAACATCGCCGGCTCCTTCTTGAAATTCATTTACTATTTTAATGGAGTCATGAACCCGGAGCATCATTTTGGATATTCTTGATAGCTTCCCTCCGTCAAAGTCTCTTGCAGACTGATACCGAGACTCCATTAGCTCATCATACTTTCTAAGGACATAGTCCTTCGGGGTGCATGTTCTGGTGGTGAAGGGATCAACCTCTGAAACCCTTGTAACGAATGTCTTGTATAAATTTAGTGGATACTTAACCGCCATGACTTTCTCTTTCAAGGTCATAACTAGTTGCTTGCTTACCTCAATCTTGAGGACAAGTCTGGAGTACTGGGCATGGAGGAAATCAAACTATTCCTCTCCCAAGATTCCCACCTCTGTGACGGCTTCTTCTCCGGAGCTCATTACCTCCTCCAATCCTATTTGCCACCCTTCATATTTTTCTAAGTTTTGTTCCCATAGGAAGACGACATTGTGTGCTTGGTCCAAAATATAATGGACCAAGTAAAGATCCAGGAGTGATGCCTGTAAGAATTTCCTTACGACCATTATCTTTTCAGCGATCCACCCATCCACAACATGGGCCTTCTTCTTCATGGCCCTTAGAGTATCCACATCACCCTGTGCAAGCGGTAGTCCGGAGGTGGAAGCTTTCAGGTGGATCTTGGCCAGGGGATGTGTAAGTTCTGTCAGAAGCCCGAGGAGATTCTCATTCTTTTCTTTTTCCTCCTTCAACTTCTGGGCTTTTTTATCATATCATGCCTCCACCACTTTGGTGGCCTCTCTCAGCAGGTCCAGTTCGCCCTACTTATCTCTCCTCCCCAGGGTTACCTCGGTGATCGCATAATCCTCGGCCCTTACCGCCACTGCATATGTATCTAGGGGAGGTGTTGCAATTTTTGCAACTGTGCTTCCTTCTGGACCAGTTCGAAGGATATGGACTATCCGGGCCTTTTTAGGCTTTTTAGCCTCTACGTTTCAGGCCATCATTTCGAATAGGGAGAGTGGAACACCTTTTTTTTGGAGATTTGATTCTGAGCAGTTGATTGATTATATGTTTGTCATTGATGACAACATATAATACACAATAGTGATTCTATATGTACTTATCAGAATGATGACATGAAGACTTGCATGGTTAGCTACATGTTGTTGACATGTTTATTATGTTATGGTCATACACGCAGATCTAGATATGATGTTTCAGTCAAGTTGTGTATTTCTATTATTGGCAGTTACAGTTCTAGAAGAATATCTATTCAGAGCCAACGTATGTAACGTGTTTCTTGAGTTGCGCCTATCTTCATGATATGTGTGTGTATATTCATGATTAGTTATGAGTTGATGATAGTTATCTAAAGGCGCCAAATGTGTTTCGAGAAGATTGCACAGTTAGGGTTAATTTGGTGAGGCTGACTTAGTGAAGCGTCGCATCTATTCAGTTTATACTTGCGCGGTTGTAATTATGCTTGCGTGTTTAGTAGAGCTGACAAGGATTTTATGAAGAGTTGTCTTACAGGTCCCATGATCTCATACTTTGGGAAAGATACTTATAGAAAGTCAATAGTGATATGCTAAGTGTGAATGATACGAAAAGAGATAGAAGATGTACATAGAAGAATATCAAATGTGGTTCATTCATCAAGAGTCTATGTGAAGAAGTGAAAGATTTTAATACACTGGAACTGATCAAGACAACAGGTCTACTCTATAGTTCATCATCAGATATAGTGCATATATGTTATACAGAAGGTTGTAGCCTTCACCATTAAGTAATGAGCTTTTGGACAGTGAGTCCACCACCCCTAACAGGGTTATTTGTAAAAGACTCCTAACAGGGTCCGACCCTTAACCAGGTCACTATACTTATTGCATTGTAAAGTACAACTCCTAACAGGGTT
>MU225562.1:857647-876358 GCA_018584345.1 Thuja plicata | reverse complement strand
TAATTACAATGGACATACAGCCAAGCAGTGCAACATGATGAATAATAACATCAGACCTCCTATCATTTGTCACTCATGTGGAAAAGCTGGACACATCTCTAAGCATTGTAGATCTAGAGCGCAGAGACAGGAAAGCCCTAAAAAGTCATAAGATTCATTATGGGATGAGGCAGGAGAAATCAAATTTGTGAAAGCTACAGAAGATATGAGCAAGATCTAGGTAGAAGTAAATAAGGATAACAATGTTAACGGTGTAGTAGATGCATCTATTGTGGACGCATCTCCTATTTCTAGTTAGATAACCCTCATGGTCATAGGGGGAGCTTGATAATCTCTAAACCCTTGCGTGGCTGGTATACTCACCATCTGAGTATGCACCTTGGATTACAATTGTTTGGTGACATTTTGATGTAGTATGCAAGAGAACACGGTCTAAATTGTTGTCAGGAACAAGAACAGAAGTTATAGTTGCTTTCTGTGTCTACGTAGAAAGTATTAATGGTAGAAATCTACTTTGAAATCACCAAGTCCTCACTTGAGGTCAGAATAAATGATTGGAGATCATAGAAGCCCTAGCAGTTGTATTGTTAATGCATTACAGTTGTTCTCAACAACAAAGAAAGGAGATTGATAATCGTTATTTGTTAAGCAAAGTCATTCTAGTTTGAAACGAAGCCCAAGCACAGACACGTCATTTCAGAAATTAGTTGAAAACTTACTTAGCAATTGAGTAAGTGGTTGGATAATCAAAGGAGCACTTGCAGTCAAGTAGCAAAGTGTCACAATTACATTCTTCAGCAAAGATTGATATCAAGAAACTCTTTGAAACATCTTGGAAGCAATTTATCAATATACTTCAGTGTGTGAATTTCATGAAGCGGAGTGGGTCAAAATCTTGTTGAGCAGTGTTCTATGTGAGAGTATTAGTATAGCCATTGGAGATAATTTTTTTAGAGCCAACCTAATGTTGTCCTTGGAAGCGCATACTTATTATCTATCATCTAAGTGTGAATACAACAAAAGAGTGTTCACGTGAGAGCAGAATTGATTGAAGAAACAATTTGAAATATCATGTGAAGAAGCAGATAAAAATATTATGTCAGGTCCATAGGATTCTGCGACCATGGCCAAGGACATGGAGGATACATTCGTGGTTGATAATGTTGAAATATCAATGGCAGCAATGGATATTGATCTAGACAAGTTTGAAGAAACATTTGTGAGTACTCAAGAGGCTGAGAGTCTATATATCAGAAAGAAGATATATTAATTTAAGATATCATAGAAAAGAAAGAAGAAAAAGAGAAGACTGAAGTGATGGACAATTCATCATCATTGTTGTCAAGTTTGACACCCATAACAGACTTAGACTCATGGGGAGTAAATAAGTAAGGGGGAGTATATAATCTGAAGGATTCATGAAAAATAGATCAGATATTGCAGAAGAGAAGTATATGAAGAAGAGACTCGGTGAATTGGTTAGCAACTTTACACTTGATCTTAGTTCACTCGAGGTTGGTCAAGCATCCTTGAAAGAGTTTGCAACAAAAGGCAGAGAAGATAATATCAAAGGGGAAGTAAAATAATGTATAGAATATGGAGTCTGTCATATAATCAAGGTCCTAGCACAAACTTGGTGAAGATGGAGAAGCTACAATATGCATTATGCGCCCATCTACAAATTATTGCATTTTGGGAGAAAGAGATCCAGAAGTTGTAAATTGTATATCCAGATGTGTATGCTGAGTAAGTACATAGAAGTGTTTTTGAGCACCTTTGTCATTAATGTCAAAGGGGGAGTAGAGTATGAAGAATATGGAATCTGGTATATGATAAGAGGGAGATATAAGATAGAGAGTTTTTGTATAACAGTACATAGAGTAACTTTGCCATATTCCTTTGTTGCCATTAATGACAAAGGGGAAGATTGTTGGCAAGTTGAATATACTGGTGTATATGAATCTATTTATTTATTTTATTATGGAAAAAAATTCATATGAAGTGTTGGAGTTAGCACACATTATCAGAAGATTAGAAATTGGCTAAGTACAGAAGACTGGACAGTTAGCAGAGTACCAGAAGAATAGAGCATCAGTGCATGTGCATACGACCGAGTTAGGGCATGTGCCTTTGAAAATAATCTTGTAAGTATGTATTCATAGTAAGTCTAAGAGAGAATGATCATATGTGCAAGTATGAAGAAGATACAGCCAGTTGAAGAGGTACAACCAGTAAATGCCAGAATAAGACAAAGATCATAGAAAGAGCAGATAGATATTGTTATGGTACAGAAGTTGCACTAATCCTTAGGACTTGCGCCTTTGGATTAATTATTTTTAGTGAGCTCATCATGTGTGGTTAAAGGCGCATGACTTGATTCATCCGGAGAAAGAAGTTAGAGATAATTTGGTGGAGCGGACTATGTGAAGAGACACGTATGTTCAATTTGAGTAAAGTAGTTGTAATTGATGTTGCGTCAACTTAATGAAGGGTTGCATGCTTAGTTAAGTGATCAAGATAGATGATAAAAGGTTTCCTAAAGCCGACATTTTTGTGTCCCTTGAGGAAGTACTTATAGAAGGTCATTTGTGATCGGAGAAGTTGCGAAGGCCAGAGATAAGAAAAGCAGAGCAGAGTGTTAAAACAACAAAGCTATATTTGTCATATGTTGATGATATAGATATTGAAGTAGAAGCTTTCAGAGTGAAGATAAGATTGTTATAGTTCTTTAAAAGAGGTTAAAGCATCAACGCAAAAAAGGAACTAATTAGACAAGAAGTGTCACAACAACAGTTCACCTTGCAGATACAGTGTGTATCGAAGATCCAGAAAGTTGTAGCTTTCACCATTTGAGAAGTGAGCTCTTGGATAGTGAGTCCTTGGACAGTAAGTCCACCACCCCTAACAAGGTTATTGTAAAAGAATCCTAATAGGGTCCGACCCTTAACAAGGTCACTATATTTCATACATTGTAAAGACAACCCCTAACAGGGTTAAGGATCTTCTAACAAGGATCATAAGAAACTAGTACATAATGTTTGTGGGTACTAATTCCCACCGGGGTTTTCACCTGCATTGGGTTTCCCTATAATCATATTTGGTGTTATGAGTTGTGTATGTTTATCTTACTTGCATTGATATTTAGTTCAATACTTAAGCATTAAAGTTAAGATTCAAGATAATAAGAAAAAAGTTAGAATAGATAGATCATTGATTCACCCCCCCCTCTCAGTGATCCTAATCCTATCAGTTGGGAATCCCCTTGGAGTCCGGCAGTGCATTCCTGGTATCTGCAATGTTGTTGGGTTCTTTCTTCTTTTCCTTCTCTTGTTCCCTTTGTTGCTCTCCAGGGACCTCAGTATCTTCCCCGCCTAGTTGGTGTCCTTATCAGTGATGTCCGGGATCTCCTCTCCGCCGGTATTAGCATCACCTGTATCAACGGGAGTTTCCCCGCCCTTCTCAGCGTCGGTCAAATTAACATTTATATCCTCAGGGGCTCTCCCCTCATCTTGTTGTTGTTGTTGTTCTTCTTCTTCGACTTCCTTCGCAGGGATATATTCCTCCATTGGAACATCTTCTAGAGGTGGCAGAGGCATTTGGCCTAGGTTCAGCATTTGGGATGCAGTGATCACCTCACCGAATGTATTCTAAGGAGCTTGGTCACCCAGAGTAACCAAAGGTGTCTGTAGCATGATGATTGGGGGTACGGTTGATCCTGTGGGTCTGGTTTCCCTAGTCATTGGTTTCTCATCCATCGTTTGCCTTGGTTCCTTCTTGGTCTCCTGGACCAGTGTTTCCTCCCACTTGAGTGCCTTTTGTACTTCTTCCTAGCCTTCCTACTCTGTGGCAGATTCTTCCTTCGGGACCTCCTTTTCAGCGGGGATCCCTTCCTTTTCCTAGGAGGCGATTTCTTCCACCGCGTGATCTATATCCCCATCTAGGTTCATGAGCTCATCCGTCCCGAAGATATCATCAAAGTCATCATGTGGGGGAGAGGTATCTGAAATATCATTCAGTTTGGGAGAATCTAAACTGATGTTTACTGGGGGAACATTGGGCATACCGGGGCCCGCGTTTTCACTTGGGGTGGCGTTCACCTTCTGCTTCTTTCTTTATAGTGGGGCCCCGACATCCAGAATATTTATAGACTCCGCCTCAGCGAATGTCTGCCTGCTCATTAGTGCTGCTAATGACGGGGATCCCGCCGAGCGAACAGATACTACTAGAGTTGCGAGGAGGCCGTGGGAAAGTTGCGCACTTATCTTCTGGCTCGTCAGCCTCGACACCTCCATTTTTTCTTGGATCTATGCCATTATGGGGAGAGGACCCTTGGGAGGCCCTTGGGCCAGGGGTCCTTCTTTCTCCTTCCCCTTGCTTTTACCGGGTTCTACGGCTTCAGAGGTCGAAGAAGACTTCCACACAATTGGGCCTTTCTGGATGCTCCTTGGACACACCCGCTCAAAATACTTGTGACTGTTATCTAAAATGGGGCGAGACACCTCCTCAATTATCAAGTTCTTCGGGGTGCCCCAATCCACTAGAGGAAGGTCTAACTTATCCATCCCCTTTTCTTTGTACAATGGGTCCTCCAGAGGCCCGTAATCTGAAAAACCCTTCAGGAAACCCTGAAGGTTGAGGGATTTCATCAAGTCTTTTGACATCTGTGAATTCTTCCAGGTCATGAGATCAAAACTGTCCTGGCAATCTGCCCATAAATCTTCAATATCATCTATGTGCGATGGGGACACCCGAGGAAGTGTCGTTGCTATCTTACCCAGCAGATCAAAGTTGCTTCTGGTATGGTGGAATTCCACCAGTCCCAGACTCTTTAGTTCATTGTCAGCATCCTTTGCTATGGAAAGACTGCAAGAATAGTCCCCAAAAGAAATTGAGAATGGGAAATTGGTAACCTTGTTCAATGTGAAGAGGGCATGCAACTCTAGAATTTGTTTGCAGAATTCTAAAAGAATAATTCTATCCCTACAATACCGAGGAAGTACATAAGGTTTCCTGGAGAAGTCAGTCACCTAAATGTATGTATGATGTTGGAATTGAATGAATTAATTCCCGTAAGTACTCACCAGGTTCATCGCCTCTTCCGAAAATCGGTATCCAGTGTCCCAAGTAAGTATCAAAATGTTTTGGTAAATGAATGCATCATTTACCCTGCAAAATTTGGGAAGCTAAGTTCCCAATGGAACTATAGATAATGTTCCCATGGCACCAACTAGCTGGGCCCGTTCTTGAGAACACCCACCATCTGCAAGCCCTGAAAAGCAGGTCTCTATTGGGCTAGTGCCCATAGTACATAAGATGTCATGTAGAATTTTGAAGTCCGAAGGACGCTCTTTAGCTGCACATCCACATGGTTGGAGATGATAGCTGCCTAGTTGAAGGTTTTTCTATGGGTGGTGATGTAGTAGAGAAAGTAGTACATCCATGCCAAAAATTCCTGGGCATGGCACTCTCCAAAGATCCTACATAGAAATATGATCCCCGCCTGAATACATTCTTTAAAATCTCTGCGGGGAATCTACAGCTTCATCTTTTTGTAATCTCTTCTCGGGGACTTTAGCCAGTGAGTGTTGAGATGTTGCTAGGAGAGGAGGGAAGCTTCATCAAAGTCCTTTAATGACATGGACCAGGGGAGAACAATGGCTCCTTTGAATTGGGGGATCCCCAACTCCGAATCAAAATTAGCTGCATCAAGAGTAACGATGGGCGCCAGATAGTGTAGTGGTCGAGGATCAGCGAGAAAAACAACCCGGGTGGGGGTGTTGTAGAGCGTTGCTAGTTGGAGTATTAGCTCTGGTGCTTGCACTGAGCAGGGAAAGATTGCAGCTTTGATAATCCCAGAGGCATCCATGTGTTTGGCCATATTATCTCTGGCGGTCCTCTGTTGGTATATGTTTTGGACCAAGCCCTGCATTTCAGCCCATATTTTGGGCTCTATGTCTGTTATTTCTTTCAATTTAGAGTCCACCTTGGACCCCATGAGAACACCCTCCCTCAGGTATTTGGAGGTTAGTGGCAATTTGGCCAGCATCTTTTCGGCCTTAGTCTTTGTAGCTACTCGAGTGGAGGTAGTTGGCAGGTTTGGGCTATCAGGAGTGATCACTTCAGACATTTTGATCAAACTATATGCAACCTACAAGACCGGAGAACCGTCAATACATGATACAATAAAAATAATATTTTGGGGACTCTGGGGAATTCACCACCATTTCACACCTGTTCAAAAGTGTTAGCATGCATCAAAATCCTAGGATATTTAAAGTTAACAAGAATCAGATTCTGATCAACACTCGAGGGATCTGGGGCATTGTTTTAGGGAAAAAGATGGAATGAAGACCCATGGGCTTCCCAGAGCCCGAAGTCCAAAAAAACTAGTCATTTGTCAACGTGACCGATAGTGAGCCATACTTTGCTGCCATGGGTCATCATGTGGCCACGCGAAAAGCGGTGTAATGACATTAATGGTGACAAGTGGTTTAACACAGGGAAAGTAAATGTCAGATGGAATGGGATTTGAATGCTCGTTTGTGGGAAATTAATCTTGCCATTAAGATGACATGACAGAGGAGAGAGAAAGCTGCCATGGCTTGAACAGGCGAGGTATCGAGTTCAAACCATACAGACATCTCTCTTGGATGAGCTCCACATTTGGAGCTTTTGTTGCATGGAGTGCAACAAGCTTTCCACTAGATAGAAGGATATACAAAGAATATACACTAGAATATAGACAAAGCCAAAAAACACACGAGGGCCAAAGCATGACTCGTAGGCTAGGCCAAAATAGGCATATACACAACTATATTTAGAAATTTACATAATTTACAAAATATATAGAGGTATTCACACTAAACTACAACCGCATAGAGGGTGGAAAACCCTATGGAAAAGCCAACCCACCAATGGGAGGCAAAGACAAGAGCCAACACAAAGACTCAACAAAACAAAAATAGAACAAAAACCAGACAGGAAGCAAGAAAAACCAAAAATAGAAAACAAAAGCAAGAGAGCCAAAAGGCCTACTTGAAAACACAGGGGATGTGGGAAGGTGATCACGGGGAGTGCTCTATAATTGGTTTGCCCTTGAACTGACCACAAAAGCACCACTTCTTACTGCCTTCTGAATGTTGTTAATTACCAAAGCACTTTGCACTTAATCACTCTAAATTGCCTTAATCTCTTTGGTAATCGCCTGAGTGTTTTGATCACGGTAAATGTGAAAATGACAAGTGAAAACAACTTATATCCCTAGGGTAAAACATGTTGCATTCCTTCCATGAACTCTGGAAAAGGCAAACCTCCAGACTCTGGGCTCGGGGATTCCATGAAGCCACTCCTTCCAACAAAAGAAGACATAATGGAAAAGAATCCCGAAGTTCAGGGTCCGGGTGACTCAAGACAAAAAAAATCTAGGACCGGGTCCTGGAGACAAAAGAAGACAAGAAGAAAAAGAAAAACAACCCTCATGGAATCAAAGCCCAGAGGGAAACAAAGGAAATGAAAGAAACTAAGGAAAAAGAAAAAAGTGAAAAAGTTGGACCCAACATTTTTCCCACAAAATGTAGGGACGGGTATGCAGGGCGTAACAAATGGCGACTATCTGGGACAAATACCTTAGTGCATTTGAGAACTTTAGAATCCCTGGTTAGCAAAATCGGAAGTAATCTTTACCTGGAGCATCTTTCTTGCAAGGCGCGAGGTGTTTGAGAAAATCAAGCCCATCAATGATTCGATCTTTCGATCTTTCGTCAGTGGTGAAGTGTATGCTTTAAAATAAAACCAAGCCGATGACCTCCGGGAGAAGCAGAGAGGAGGCACTAAATATATCAAACCAAAGTCATCATATCTTGTATGTTTCCCTTGGATATCAAAATTCCCTATTCTTCAATTCTTTTTCTTTTCTTTTCTTTTCTGGATGGGAAGGCGGTAGTTCTTTCACCGTGAGCCTTATGCTTAGCTAAGTTTAATGATGGTACTTCTTTCACCTTGCCATCCACTTTTTAAATTCCCAAATAGGAGAGAATGTTTTAGATTCAGGATATTTTAATGAATTTCAGACTTGGTTAACAACCAGTGTGAATGATCTTCCCTTGAGGTGTCCGATTACTTGCTTCTTAGATTTTTTGTTAACCAATGTCTGGACTATCAAGATGTGAATCTGATGAAGATTACCCATAATCTTTTACCATACTTACAAAATGACTCTAGAGCACAAATAAATTCCACTATGCTAACAATAGATTCCAAATTAACTGGAGTGCACAAGGTACCATTCCAAAGACTAGATGTTATGCAAAGCATACCTGTCTACAAGAACAAGGAAACACGCTGGGAACCCGAAAAATAGAAGAAAAAAAAAGAAATCCAGAAACAAAGGAAAACACAAAAAGGAAATGCGGTCCTGGGGGATGGCGAACAAACTATTTACAAGGCAAGGCACTCCAAATGGAGCACCGGGAAAGATATTTACAAGCAAGGACTTTACATATAATACAACTTTAGACAAAATCATCACCTACCTCATTCAAATTAGTGCTTGAGAAATTTCCCATTGATAGGAAATGGGATGGCTTCTCTGATCATGGTATTTAGGCGATAAGTATTTGCCCCATAGATCTCAGATATCAGATATGGTCTGAGCCAGAGCCGCTGAAACTTAGTGTGCTTTCCTTTCTTTTCCCGGGCTTTGTCCCACAAGAGGACCAAGTCTAAAATTTGAAAGGCCTTATATTGGGCTCTTCGGTCAAACCATCATTTTACTACTACTTGATGATGCGTAAATTGTTCAAGGGCTGCTTCTCTTTGTTCCTCCATTCACACTAGGTTCAAAAGCCAAACCTCCACAATGTTGTCCCGATTGCTGAACTCTTGCATAAAATGTAATACCGAGATCTGTAAGTTGATGGGGAATACTGGATTCTGGCCATAAACAAGATGAAATAGGAAAGTCCCTAGAGCTACCTTTATTCTGATATGATCCATCTAGAGGGTGAATCTAAGATTTTGGTACCAGTCCTAGGGGTTTCTTTCTAACAAATGTTTGATCACCTCAAGTAAACTTTTGTTGGTAGATTCAACCACACTATTACCCTGGGGGTAGTAGTTGCTGGAGAACTTCAGGGTGACCTTTCTTTCATAGGTCCATTTGAGTAATTGCACTAAAGAAAAGGATAGACCATTGTCACACACTATAGAAAATGGCATTCAAAATATTGTGACTATGTTTTCTTCCAGGAATTTAATCACTACATCTGCCATGTTATTTTTACAAGGGATTGCTTCAGACCACAAAGTGCAATAATCGATAGCAGTCAGAATATACCAGTGGTTGGCAGACGAGTTGGGGTTGATTTTCCTGATAAATTCAAATGCCCATTGGGTGAAGGGCCTAGCTTTGAAGATCGGCTGTAAAGACATGGCCAGGTTCTGCTCACGATGTGCCACTATTTGACAAGTATGGCATCTCCTAACGTGAGTATAGACATCCTTAAAGATACGGGGCTAATAGTATCTAGCCTGGAGGATCTGATGGGTAGTGGCATTAGTTGACCCATGCATGGTTCCAAACTGCCTGTGAAATTCTTCAATCATTCTTGCAGCTTGGTACCTGTCAATGCACCAGAGGTATACCCCTTCATAGTTCCTACAAAAAACTGTTCTATTTTTTATCATGAAGTGTGCACTTTTCAGTCGCAGTGCATGACGTTTTTTTGGGGGAAGCCCCTTCAGGCACCTATTATTCAGTAATAGGTATACCAGGTCTATATACCATGGGTCTTGAGTGATGGACTCCATGGTGTATGTTTGGCATTCAATGTCTGGAGTTACTTCTGCCATCGCTCTACATAGTCCTTGGCCTAGGATTATCTTCATGGGTTGCATTTCCAAATCATACTCTTGGAGGATGGTCATCCATTTCCCCTGTCATTCACCCAGTTCACTCTACAGGAGTAGAGATTTAACAGCCTGGTTTGGGATGATAGCGTGCACTTTGCTCCGGAGAATGTAATGCTGAAATTTCTTCATGACACAGACCAGAGAAAATGCCTGCTTTTCCAAAGGGGAATACCGGACTTCGACATTCTTAAAAGGGGAGCTCATAAAAGCTATTAGTCATTCTTTCCCTTCGATTTTATGGGTCAAAATTACTACAACAGAATGTGGTGAAGCAAAGGAGTATATGTGAAATGGGAGAGAATAGTCTGGACTAGCCAAGACTGGTGCCTCCATGATCATTTTCTTAATCTAGGCGAATGCCTACTTTTCTTCAGGACTCCACTCAATCTTTGTATCTTTCTTCATCATTTCATTGAGTGGTTTTACTATCTTGACAAATCTAGTGATGAACCGTAGGACAAAGTTTATCTTTCTGAAGAAATATCTCATTTCCTTCTTACTGTTGGGCATTTGTAGATTCACCAATGCTTCAACTCTCTGAGGGTCAATGGATATACCCTTCCCAAAGATGATATGCCTGAGCAGCTTTCCTTCAGTGACTCTGAATATGCATTTCTTAGGGTTGAGGGATATTCCATACCAGTGACATCTCTCACAAATCTAGGCGAGGTGGGCGAAATGATCACGCTTGTCCTGGGAAAAGATGGTGAAATCATCCATGTAGATGATTATGCACCGGTTTACTAGGCCTTTGAACACAATGTCCATAGCCTTTTAAAATGTCACCCCTGCGTTGATAAGGCCAAAAGGCATCCTTTAGTATGCAAACGTTTCCCACTTGGTGGTGAACGTCATTTTGTCTCTATCTTCGTACTTAACTATGACCTAGTTATACTTGGACTACTCATAAAGGAAGGACATCATTTGAGATCTATTAACAATTTGTAACACCTCATCCAACGAGGGGAGAGGATGATTATCCTTCTTAGATGCCTTGTTCAAATTGTGAAAATCCATGCTAAGGAAGATCTCATCATTTTCTTCCTCACAGGGACAAGGTTGGAAACCCAAGTAGTGTGCCAGACAGGAAAGATAATCTGGGCTGACAGTAGTTTTTGAACCTCCTGATGGATTAGAGGCTCGATCAGTGGGTTTACCGATCTTTTCTTTTGTCAGAAAGGCTTAGCATCAGGTTTTAGTGGGATGGTATGGGTCATGATGGATGTGTCATAGGTTTTTAGATCCTCATACCCCCATGCAATTACATCAATGTATTCTCAGAGAAGCGCGAGAATCTTCTCCTTCTCCTCTAGGGAGCAGGAGGTTCCAATATGAACAAATGTTTCTTCACCATCCTAGCCGATGTTAACTCTTTCAAATTTTCCTCCCTCTGAGGAGGATGATATCTTTTCTTGGCCTCAGGGGTCTGAGTCAAATATTTGTTCTAGCACTACCATCCCCTTAGGGATGGTGTTGGTTGGAAAGTCTATGATCCTGTCATCTTCTTCACCCTACTCGGTATCTTCGTGATCTCTTTCTTCCACTATCTGATCCTTAAAAACACCAACATTGGCCATGAAGGCTAGAATATGTTGATTGTCCTCAAAAACCTTAAAGTGGGTGACATTGTCTAGAATGGACGGGGTGGGGACCATCTCAATAGAGAACATCTAGAGACGAGAGCCAGCCATTGGCTCAAGGGTGTTGGTAGATACGATAAGGGCATTCAAAATGTAGTTACATTTTTGGGGAATGATTTTGATGCCAAAGGCATCAAAATATTTGATGAGGCTCCATGCCCGGTTGTGGTATGTGGCTAGCCCTTTGTCATGACAAGTGTATTGGCTTTGGACCTATTTAACGATCAACTCTGAATCACCCAACGCCCGGAGGTGGGTGATTCCCTTTCTTAGTGCAAATAGGAGTCCAAGGACTAAGGCCTCATACTCTATGACATTGTTTGTGTAGTTGAACTGCAGCCCATAAAAAGCAAGGAAGGGTTTCCCTACGGGTTGATCAATTCCACTCCGGCCCCGCAGCCTTGTTTAGACTAGGACCCATCAAACTTCAGAGACCACAAGTCATTGTTTGTTGTCTGGGGTTGGGAAGGAAAAGTGGCCTTTGTATTATTTTTGGGAAGGTTGGGAGGAGTTTCCTCCAGCTTTGATGGTGCATGGGTGAGGTTTACCTCCGGAGAAGCCTGTAGCTAGGATTCCTGGACCAGCAGCACCATGGCAGTACCGACGGAATGATTTTTGGGTCTAGGAAAATCTGCTTTGTGTTTCTCCTCCCAGAGGGCATTGATGTGATGAATAGCAGCGACAATGCAAGGCCAACACTCTTGCTCAAAATATTTTTGATAATGCACCCGACACCAAGTGCCAGACAAGAGTGTAGTTGGAGTTGCTGCGATACCCTGTAAGCTAACCTCACCCCTTAATTTTTTGTCCAGGTCCTGAATTCTCTGAGAGACTATGGGATCTTCCCCGAGGGTGAAATCAAATGTGTGGATCTTGAGGGGTCGGTATACCCCTAGGGAAGTCTCATAGAAAAGCTTCCTTCACCCTCCTAACTTCGGTGAGGGCTTGTTTCATCCTGGGCTCACTTTCTACCGAGATCTGGTTAGACTGTCCCTCCCAGGGGAGCCACAAGTGGGAAAATTCAGTGGAGAAATACCCATTAAGGGCCTTAGACCAATTTTGACTGAATAACATCCCATAAGTTTTGGGGATGTCCACCACTTGGATTTCTATTATGTTTGATATCCGTGGGTCTTGGATGAGCTGAATCCTGACGTTCTTCAACTCTCCTACCATTTTCATAGTAGTTTTTTCCAACTAGAATACTACACCTTTGGATGGAGTGGGATGGAGTCCAAGCTTCTGGCAGATAGATAGAGGCATGATGTTGCCTGAAGCACCAGAATCCACCAAGAAATTGTGTAGGTTCTTCCCTTGTATGTTGAGACCTAGTAAGAAGGGAGGATCCTCAGCATTTCCCTGGAAGACAGTCGTGTTGGCATCATCAAAAGTGACAGTCTTTGGTGAATGGATGACAGCTTCCGAATTTCCCAAGAGCTTCAGAAGGGACTTCATTTGCTCGGGACAATTCAACAAAACCTGCATCAAGGTCATGGAGGTGGTGGTTCTTTCTAACACCTTTGTGATGTCAAACCTTCCCCCCAGGTATTGTTCACTTTCCTCAGCTAGATCTTTAGCTTGGTTAGAGCTAGATCCTTTTGGTGGGAAGGAGCGATCAGTTGTATTGTCCCAGGGAGGGGTATCTTTGGGAGATGCAGGCATGTAAGCTGGCCCTTTACTAGCTTGACTCTGAGTGTTATAGGGAGTCCACAGGTTGGTGAAGGCATTGGCCTCAAAGGCTGGGATAGATTCATCAAAGAACCCCTGTAATTTGGTTTCTTCTTCATCCTCTTTGTCTGCTCCAAAGAAGATGGTCTTGCAGGTGAAGGCACTATGAGTGGGCTCTTGCGTGGAAGGTTCAAGGGGAGTAGGACTAGCACTTTGTTGCCTGTCCAACTGGGAGATCATGATGATCTTCTCTGAGGTAGCGCAGTTCACCTCAGAATGAGAGTCGGTGTCATGCAATCTACACTAGTTAGTTAGGGGCTAGAGTTCTAAAACTAGCGCAAAATGAGTGGGTCCAGCACTGCCCTGAGTAGTGTTTTGGTTTGGAGGATGACCTCTGGTGTTTGCATTGTTGTTCCATTATTGTTGGTTGGGTCGAGGCCCGTTGTTCTAGTTCCTTCCTCCAGAATTGTTATTTCATTAGCCGAAAAAGATATTCCTTCTCTGGGAATTGGGGTTGTAAGGTGCAGAAGGCCCCACCTTCAGCTGTCCCATGTCCATAGTTAGGGAGGACACCAATCGCAGGAGGGATTCAACCTTGGCGGACAGCTGGGTGTTCGCATCACAATGTGACAATTTTTGCAGTTGGTTCCCGGGGAAAGCGGCAACAACTCCCAGAGTCGAGGACAAAAATGGTCCAGCCACGGGTGACTAGAAGAAAGGTACTCAGGATGGTTGTGTCATGGGTTGTTGCATATGCTACGGCTGGTTCTAGGGAATGAATTCTAGACCCAGTATTGTTTGTGCTTTTGATGGGTATACAAAGCGGGCCTGATGGTCTATCGGCGGTGGTGGGGGATTTATAGCCATAGCTGGGGTTCCCATTGCCTGATTGGGGTTGTATCCCCTGGCGTAAGAAGTTCTATCGGGTATCATGTTGAAAGGTGTGTTGTGTCCAATCCCACTAAGAGCCTTTTTCAAACCACAGGACAACTCCAAGGCTAGGTTGTAAACCTTTGTCAGAATATCCCGGTCATTGGGGGTAGTGGTTCTCCATAGGAGAGTGGAAATGAAAGGGTCCATAGCATTGAGGTATGTCTGGATGGTTACATCTACAGATGGGATGAAGGGGCCTGTGCACCGCTTCAAGGGTCATTGGAATCAGTGGTTAAATGCTGCAAGGGGTTCATTCGTTTCCTTCCTAATGGAGATAAACTGACTGTGGGACCACACTGGGTCCACATGTACACAGAAGGCCACCATGAAAGTGTCCTCCATATCCTACCAACTATTGATGGAGTTGGCGGTCAAGTTAAGGTACCAGTTTAACTCATTCTATCCCAAGGACAGAGGGAACATCCAGGTCACAACGTCTTGATGTTGGATCCAGTGTCGGTTCATGGCATCTTTGTATGCCTGCAGATGTTCTTTTGTGGTTCGTGAGCCTAAGTGCTCATATTAGGGGCAGATATTCTCCAGATGCAGAGGAAGATCGTTGGTAGCACCAGGAAACTGCCCCATGGGTGACCCAGTGTTACCGAAGTAAGTAGCCATCGAGGGTGTTGGATTTTGATAGAGCTAAGAACTGGTCTGTGGGATTGTCTAAGGAGGTTGGGTATTCTACTATGTAGCAAATCCCCAGACAAGGTTGGCTGGTTTTTTGGTCTTTGGGGTCCTCTTCTTTTGATCAGGAGGCTCGAGTTCAACAAACCTTCTGGGATTGGGGACTGAACTAAGGACTCTTTCAAATCATGCAAGTGAAAATTAGCTGATCCCGCTAAAGGTCTGCTTCCTAAAGCTATGGCTTGGGGAACCTTCAGGCGGTGTAAATTCTAAATCCTCAGAGGGGGATGAGCTCATGCCCTCCTTCTAGCACTAGTTTTTGTTGATGGGACTTTGTGACCGGTCTGCCAATAGAGGTAAGTTGTCACCAGGTACCAGAGTTCCAACCAACTTCACCTGTAAAGGTTGTCCAAGGAATAAATTCTATGGGCCTTCAAGCACTTGAGAGTCGGGTCTCAATAGTGCGGGAGCTAAGTTGGGAGTGTGAATATTTTTTTTGAGGGATAGTTATTTTTTCTTGGCTCATCTTCTCCAGAGATTTTGATAAGTGGGGTTTCCTGCAAGCATGCATTAGTTTACCAAATAAACTTCAAAAGATATGCTAGGGTTAGAGAGTATTCATTCTACTTATAGCTATGCTATTACATTCAAAACATCAACCGTGGTCTAACATGCTACAATAAATATTGAATGCATATAGAACCATCAGTTCATACATATTCAATAGCGAGGGGAAAAGAGGTCATTAATCTACTTAAAACATTAGAGCAAGGGACATCAAAAACATACAACACAAAAGAGTATTAACTCAGAGATCAAAACACCAACAACAACATTGCAAGAATCCTTCCTTCTTCATTAATGGTTTTCTAGCATCACTAGTGTATACATCAACAACTCCAAGGGAGAACCTATCTACCAAGGACTACTAAGAACTAACGAGCATTAAGCTCTGCAACTGCTAGAAATGAAAATGCTGAAAGGTGATAATATATGGACTACAAAATCATCAATTTTTCCAACCCTTGGAATGAGGTCGGACTTATTATTTATACACTTAATTTCCCTAAAGTTAACCTAATCTAACTTTACACTCAATAATAAAATACAATTTCTAGTGGCTGGTACTACCTGCACCATGTTACAACTACCTCGAGAAGAGCATAGGTCTGACATGTCAAAAGAATAAGACAAGCAAAGAGGTATGGAAGAATCAACATCGAGAAGAGTGCTGGAGGGAGAAAAGAAGAAATCCAATCTCTCCAAAGCTCGAGGCTACATGCCTCATCAATGAAAAAGTGACTCGTTGTCTTCGATGCACCAGGTATTTAATGTTGGAGTGGCACCTTGGGAAGACCACTTGTCAGAACCATCCCTTGGGCTGACATGCCTATTTAGAGTCACCTACTTTTTGATATCCACTTATTAAGCACCTGATAATGACCGGTCGACTCTGGGGAGCCTAGACGCGGGTCATCAAAAGAATACAAAACTGTTGGATCTGGGACTCTGGGATCTGGGAGCTTATGCTCAAAGAATAATGAATGTAAAAGAATGCACCCTATTAGTGATAATCCCTAGAATCCAGAGAATTTTATTGCTCCTTACTATTTTTGAATGCCTCCAAAATTTGGTGGAGGCCATCCCCATCAATGTCCCTGATGCTACCCCACTGGTCATGGATGACTCCGACCTTCTCTTCAACATCCCTGGATCCTTCTCGAAACTCATCTACTATTTTAACGGGGTCATGAGCCCAGAGCATCATTTTGGATATTCTTGATAGATTCCCTCTATCAAAGTCTCCAATAGACTGATACCGGGACTCCATTAGCTCATCATACTTGCTGAGGACATAGTCCTCCGGGGTGCATGTTCTGATGGTGAAGGGATCAAACTTTGAAACCCTTGTAATGTCTTGTATAAATTTAGCAGATACTTAACCACCATGACTTTCTCTTTCAAGGTCGTAACCAGTTGCTTTCTTACCTCAATCTTGAGGCCAAGTTTGGAGTACTAGGCTTGGAGGAAATTGAATGATTCCTCTCTCAAGATTCTCACCTCTGTGACAACTTCTTCTCCAGAGCTCATTACCTCCTCTAATCCTATTCACCACCCTTAATATTTTTCTTAGTTTTGTTCCCATAGGATGACGACATTGTGTGCTTGGTCCAAAATATAGTGGACCAAGTAAAGATCTGAGAGTGATGCCTGTAAGAATTTCCTTACGACCATTATCTATTCAGCGATCCACCCATCCACAACCTGGGCCTTCTTCTTCATGGCCCTTAAAGTATCCACGTCACCATGTGCAAGCGGTAGTCCTGAGGTGGAAGCTTCCAGATGGATCTCGGCTAGGGGCTGTGTAAGTTCTGTTAGAAGCCCAAGGAGATTCTTATTCTTTTATTTTTCCTCCTTCAACTTCTAGGCTTGTTTATCATATCGGGCCTCCACCACTTTGGTGGCCTCTCTCAGCAGGTCCAGTTCACCCTGCTTATCTCTCCTCCCCAGGGTTACCTCAGTGATTGCATAATCCTCGACCCTTATCGCTGTTTCATTTGTATCTGGGGAAGGTGTTGCAATTGTTGCAACCATGTTTCCTTTCAGACCATTCTGAAGGGTATGAACTGTCTGGGATTTTTTAGGCTTTTTAACCTCTGTGTTTCAGGCCATCATTTTGGCCAGGGAGAGTGGAACACCTAATGCTGCCGCCGGGGCCTTCCTCTTTCTAGATTCCACCAGCCATTGCAGTGGTTGGGGTGGATTTTCTATAGAAACTGATGAAATATCATATTCAACTCCAAGATCCAGCTGCATGCAATAAACCTGTCACAAGAATGAAACAACAAAATGGAAAAAGAGGAACCCAGAAGTTTACTCAAAATGTGAGCAAAAATATCAACTGAATTAATGAATAACAATTACAAAGTTCAACCTTAAAAAGGTGAACGAAACCCTAAAAGGTAAATACTAGGTTGTGCATTATTAATTAAGAATTAATTAATAATGCACCTAAGAGAAGCATAAGCAACTAGAGTAATAATACTCTAACACCCCCCCTTAAGCTGAACGCAGGGAGAAAGCTGACCTAGCAAAACTATGAAATCAAGAAATGGGTCCCGACAACAAGGCCTGATTAGGTACCCAACAACAAAGAAATCTCTGTAAACCGGGGAAATAGAGAAAACCCAGTGGGAAAAACCCTACACCAAAAAGAGATAAAAAAGAAAGAAAAGACAAAAAGAATGACTTTAAGAGACTCTCTCAAAGCCAGAAGTACAATGCGTGCTGCTAACCCCCCCGTGAGAGAGGGTCGAGGCTCCAAAGCCCCCCCAGAATGAAAGAACCCCTGGAGCAAAGAACAAACCACTATGACTCCAATGCAGAGGAGTGAAAGTCAGTGGGTGCTGAAGAGGTGACCTCGAAAGATGAGGTGTCACTGGAAGGCCAAGATGATGCTCAAATGAGAAGACACGAGGATCCTGAAAGGGAATCCCTAATGCAAGTGGTATGACAGGTGTGTTGACACTGTCATGAGAGAGGAGATGAGTGTCCTCTGAAAAATCCTCAACAACTGCACCTGGTGGCTCGATAAATGGAGCTGGAGGGTCAAGCAGTGCTGAAGAAGAATCCGGCTGAAGAGAAAAGTACTCCTCAGGATGTGGTGTAGCAGTCACAACACTAGTCTCGGGAACAACACAAAGGTTCAAGCGACCTGACTGCACCACATGATGCTCTCTCGAAAGAGGAGAGCTGTGCTCCAATAATGGAGATGGTGGACCAAAGTGAGAGAAGGTGTAGAGACAAGTGGAATGATCAACTGTCCCTGTAGCAATAATGCCTCCTGTCACACTATCCCTGATGAAGACTGAATCAGCCATGAACTCAACTGTCTTCCCTGACCCACTGCGTGTAATCTGATAAATGGAGAGAA
>MU225562.1:815617-857015 GCA_018584345.1 Thuja plicata | reverse complement strand
GGCATAACATGTCGAGTACCCAGTGCATCCATAGTGGAGTAGAAGGTAGAAGTGAAGATCTGATAAGGACCACGAAGCTTGGAGAGTATCAGGAAGATACACTCATCATCTGACTTCGTCTTTCCAGTAGCCTGTAAAATAGATCAAAGAGACTTGAACTTCATTAAGAAGTCCTTAATGCTGGTGAATGAGTCAGGTGCCAAGGAGGTGAACTCTGCATCTATCTGGAGAATCCAGAACTGATCCATGGTGCCAAACAAGGTGGAGAACTTGTCCCACATATCCCTGGGTGTAGTTAGGCCATCTAGGTGGAACAACAACCCATCTGAAATGTTCATGGCAATGAGGCCCATTGCCTCATCCATCCTGTTTCTGTGCATAAGCGCCTCATAAGGCCTCTGAAGAACTGGCTGAACCGCATCCATGCAGGACCATAAACCTCGTGACATGAGGAGTATGGTCATGTGTGGCTTCCATGTGTGGTAGTTGTGAGGTGTCAGTCGGGCCACAGAGGGGTCCGACATTGAGAGAAGAAGAAGACGGAAGTAGAAGGGTCTTTCTGAATGAAATGATAGAAAGGAAAATTCACCCCCCACAATGTATAATCCTATCCCGCGTACACCATAAAATACTATGAAAGCACAAGAAACGAGAAAAAAAACCTGAGTTCCAAAAGAAGAACAGGAGGAGAAATGAAGCCACAACTTCAACACTGAAAATAGGCACTCAAATGGTGGAATCAGCAAATAAGACCAGCATCATTGTGTCCGTCTCGGAAACACCTTTCCGGCGATATTTTGTTTTTTGAAAAAGGACACCGTATTCTCAAGTTACGGTAAAAAAACAACTGCCTCTCTAAAAAATGACTCTCTAGAAAAACACAGAGATGGGTTTAATTTTGACGGCCAAACGCCTGTCACCTGCTTGTCAGGTTAAATTTGACGGCCATCAAAAGGACCGCCGAAATTTTTTTCCGACAGCCAGAAAAATGAATTTCGCCAGAAATTTTTGAAAAAATCCGGTCGGAAAAAATCGCCGGTGGCTGACGTCACAGGTGACGTCAGCACTAAGCTGTGTTATCGGGCTAGTGGCGGCCTGGCGGCGACGCCGGTGGCGGCCGGGCTGCGACGCCGGTGGCGGAGGCGGCCGGGTGGGGGATGGCGGCGGGTGGGCCGGGCTTGGTTGGTGGCGGGCCCAGGTGGCGGCGCGGTGGCCACTGGGCTGCGCGCTGGCCAGCAGCGGCGCTCGGGCGGCGCGCTGGCGGCGTGAGCTGGCAGCGCCCTAAAATGCCAAAAAAAGCATATTTTTTGAAAATTTTCAAGTTTTTTTCTCAATTTGCGAGCCCGTACGGCCCTAATAGGCCACAAATTTTTCCCTGTAGTCACAAAGGCTAAAATAGTTGAAGTTTATATGATTTTCGACTCTCCTAGGCCTTCTGAACGCAATGGCGGAGTCCATTTTGGCTTAAATGGCTCTAAAAAATTGCAACCCTCCAGATCCACTATAAAAAACACCAGAAAACCCCAGAAAAAGAGGGCTTGATCCACAGCTCCAAATAAAATTTAACAAGCTGCAACAGCAAGGCTCTGATACCATGTAGAAACTCATGAAATATCAGATTCAACTCCAAGATCCAGCTGCATGCAATAAACCTGTCACAAGAATGAAACAGCAAAATGGAAAAAGAAGAACCCAGAAGTTTACTCAAAATGTGAGAGCAAAAATATCAACTGAATTAATGAATAACAATTACAAAGTTCAACCTTAAAAAGGTGAACGAAACCCTAAAAGTTAAATACTAGGTTGCGCATTATTAATTAAGAATTAATTAATAACACACCTAAGAGAAGCTTAAGCAACTAGAGTAATAATACTCTAACATTTTCTACTAAGGCCTGGGTGTTAGGACTCCCCTCAGAGTTTGGCGGTGCATTCCTGGTATCTATAATGTTGTCAAGTTCTTTCTACTTTTCCTGCTATGTTTCCCTTTCTTGCTCTTCGGGGACCTTAGTGTCTTCTTCCCTATTGGCATCTTTATCAGTGATGTCTGGGATCTCCTCTCTGTCAGCATCAGCATCACCTGTATCATCAGGAGTTATCCTGCCCTTCTCAGCATCGGGTGAATTAACGTTCATATCCTTAGGGGTTCTCCCCTCATCTTGCTATTATTGTTGTTCTTCTTTGACATCCTTTGCCAAGATATCTTCCTCCATTGGAACATCTTCCGGACGTGGCGAAGGCATCTGGCCTAGGTTTAGCATTTGGGCGGCAGTGATCACCTTGTCGAATGTACTCTGGGGGGTCTGGTCACCCAGAGTAACCAAAGGTATCTGGAGCATGATGATTGGGGGTGCAGTTGATCCCGTGGGTCCAGTTTCCCCAGTCATTGGTTGCTCATCCGTCATTTGCCTTGGTTCCTTCTCGGTCTCCTGGACTGGTGTTTCCTCCCACTCGGGCACCTTTTTTTCTTCTTCCCGGACTTCTTGCTCTATGGAAGCTTCTTCCTCTGGGACCTCCTTTTCAGTGGGGATCAATTCCTTTTCCTTGGGTGGCAATTTCTTCCACCGCGTGATCTATATCCCCATGCAGGTTCATGAGCTCACCCGTCCCAAAGATATCATCAAAGTCATCGTGCAGGGGAGAGGTATCTAAAATATCATTTAGTTTGGGGGAATTTAAACTGATGTCTATTGGGGGAACATTGGGCATACCGGGGCTTGGATCTGCGCTTGGGGTGGGGATCACCTTCTACTTCTTATTTCTTTGTAGTGGGGCCCTGACATCTAGAATATTTATAGACTTTGCCTCAGTGAACGTTTTCCTACTCAATAGTGTTGTCAATGATGGGGATCCCTTCAGGCGAGCAGATGCTACTGGAGTTGTGAGGAGGCCGTGGGAATTTTGTACACTTATCTTCTGGCTCGTCAGCCTCGACGCCTCCATTTTCTCTTGGATCTGTGCCATTATGGGGAGCGGACCCTTTGGAGGCACTTGGGCTAGGGGCCCTTCTTTCTCCTTCCCCTTTCTTTTACCAGGTCTTGCAGCTTTGGAGGTCGAAGTAGACTTCCACACAATTGGGCCTTTTCGGGTGCTCCTCGGACACACCCACTCAAAATACCTATGAATATCATCTATAATGGGGTGGCACACCACCTCAATTGTCAAGTTCTTTGGGGTACCCCAATGCACCGGAGGAAGGTTTAACTTATCCATCCCCTGTTCTTTGTACAATGGGTCCTCCAAACGCCCGTCATCTAAAAAAACCTTTGGGAAACCCTGAAGGTCAAGGGATTTCATCAAATCTTTGGACATCTGCGAATGCTGGTGGGCTCGAAGATCAAAACTGTCTTGGCAATCTGCACAAAAATATTCAATATCATCTATGTGCGGTGGGGACATCTGGGGAAGTGTCATTGCTATCTTACCCAGCTGATCAAAATTGCTTCTGGTATGGTGGAATTCCACTAGTCCCAGACTCTTCAGTTCATTGTCAACCTCCTTTTCTATGGCAAGGCTGCAAGAATAGTTCCCACAAGAAATTGGGAACGGGACGTTGGTAACTTTCTTCAATGTGAAGAGGGCATGTAGCTCCAGAATCTGTCTGCAGAATTCTAAAAGAATAATTCTATCCCCACAATACAGATGAAGTAGATAGGGTTTCCCAGAGAATTCGGTCACCCGAATGTATGTATGCTATTGGAATTGAATGAAGTAATTCCTGTAAGCACTCACCAGGTTCATCACCTCTTGCGACAATCGGTACCCAGTGTCTCGAGTAAGTGTCAAAATGTTTTTGTAAATGAACGCATCATTTACCCTACAATAATTTGGGAAGCTAAGTTCCCACTGAACCTGGGGATAATGTTCCCATGGAACCAAATGTTTGGGCCCATTCTAGAGAATTCCTACCATTTGCAAGCCCTGAAAAGTAGGCCTTTGTTGGGCTAGTGCTAATATTACATAAGATGTCATGTAGAATTTTAAAGTCCGGAGGATGCTGTTTAGCTGCGGGTCCACATGGTTGGCGATGATAGCTTCCTAGTTGAAGGTCTGATTATGGGTGGTGATGCAGTAGAGAAATTAGTACATCCATGCCAAAAATTCCTGGGCATGGGGCTCTCCAAAGAGCCTGCATAGAAATATGATCCCTGCCTGAATACATTCATTAAAATCTCCGCGGGGAATCTCCAGCTTCATCTTTTTGTAATCCCTTCTCAGGGACTTTAGCCAGTGAGTGTTGAGATGTTTCCAGGAGAGGAGGGAAGCTTCATCAAACTCCTTTAATGACATGGACCATGGGAGAAAAATGGCTCTCTTGAATTGGGGGATCTCAAGCCTTGAAGAAAAAGTAGTCACATCAATAATAACGATGGGTGCCAGATAGTGTAGTGGTCGAGGATCGGCGAGCAAAAAGACTTGAGTTGGGGCATTTTAGAGAATTTCCTATTGGAGTATTAGCTCTGGTGCTTGCACCAAGTAGAGAAATCTTGCGTCTTTGATAATCCCAGAGGCGGCCATGTGTTTGGCTATATTATCTCCGACGGTCCTCTGTTGGTATATGGTTTGGACCAAGCCCTGCATTTCAGCCCATAGTCTGAGCTTTGTGTCTATTATTTCTTACAATTTAGATTCCACCTTGGACCCCATGAGAACACCCTCCCTCAGGTATTTGGAGGCTGGTGGTAATTTGGCCAGCATCTTTTTGTCCTTAGTCTTTATAGTTGCTCGAGTGGAGGTAGTTGGCAGCTCCGGGCTATCAGGAGGAGTGATCACTTCAAATATTTTGATCAAACTATCTGCAACCTACAAGACCAGAGAACTGTCAATACATGATACAATAAAAATAATATTTTTGGGACTTCAGGGAATTCACCACTATTTCGCACCTATTCAAAAGTGTTAGCATGCATCAAAATCCCAGGATATTTAAAGTTGACAAGAATCAGATTTTGATCAACACCTAGGGGGTCCGAGGCATCGGTTTAGGAAACAAGATGGAATGAAGACCTAGGGTCTTCCCAACGCCTAGAGTCCAAAAAAACTAGCCATTTCTCGACGTGACCAGTAGTGAGCCATACTTGGTTGACATGGGTCATCACGTGGCCATGCAACAAGCGACATAATGGCATTAATGGTGACAAGTGGGTTGACACGGGGGAAGTAAATGCCATATGGGATGGGATTTGAATTCTTGTTCATGGGAAATTAATCCCGCCACTAAGACAACATAATAGAGGAGAGAGAAAGCTGCCATGGATCGAACAGGCGAGGTGCTGAGTTCAAACCATACAGACATCTCTCTCGGACGAGCTCCACATTTGGAGCTTTTGTTGTATGGAGTGCAACGAGCTCACCGCTAGACATAAGGATATACAAATAATATACACTAGAATATAGACAGAGCCAAAACACACACGAGGGTTGAAGCGCGACTCGTAGGCTAGCCCAAAATAGGCATATACACAGCTATATACAAAAAATTACATAATTTACAAAATATACACAATATATAGAGGTATTCACACTAAACTACAACCGCATAGAGAGAAGACAACCCTCTGGCAGAGCCAACCCACCAACGGGAGGCAAAGACAAGAGCCAACGCAAATACGTGGCAAAACAAAAATAGAACAAAAACCAGACAGGAAGCAGGAAAAACTAGAAATAGAAAATAGAAGGAAGAGAGATGAAAGGCCTACTTAAAAACATGGGGGATGTGGGAAGGTGAGAATGGGGAGCACTCTACAACTAGCTCACCCTGGAACTGACCGTGAAAGCACCACTGCTTACTACCTCTGAACGTTGTTAATTACCAAAGCACTTTGCACTTAATTTCTCTGAATCACCTTAATCTCTTTGGTAATCACCTGAGTGTTTTGATCACGGTAAATATGAAAATGATAGGTGAAACCAACTTATACCCCTAGGGTAAAATATGTTGCATTCCTTCTGCATGATCTAGAAAAGGCAAACCTCAACACTTCGGGCCCGGGGATTCCATGCAGCCACTCCTTCCAACAAAAGAAGACATGATGGCAGAGAAACCTGGAATTTGGGGTCTAGGCAACTCAAGACAAGAAAACTTTGGGACTGGGTCCTGGAGACAAAATAAGACAAGAAGCAAAAGAAAAACAACCCTCGCAGAAGCAAAGCCCGGAGGGAAACAAAGGAAACGAAAGAAACCAAGGAAAAATGAAAAAGAGAAAAAGGGGGACCCAACATTTTGCCCACAAAATGTAGGGACGAGTATGCAAGGCATAACAAGCCCCTGTGGTTCTTGGTTTCTTTGTAGGAGTTGGAGGTGTATTAGATTCAGTGGCCTCAGAATCTAATTTTTGTTCATCTTTTACTTCACTGATTGTACCTTGTTCCCTGGTTTCCTCTATTTATTCTTTTTCCTCCTCATTGACCGAAAAAACCTTTTCAAGATTCTTAACCATCTTATTCTTCTTGTTGACATTCTTCTTGATGACTAGGCCTATTTTTATCTTAGACTTAGTCTCTTCATAAGTTCCAAATCTTGGTTTTTTACTGTCAAGTGGCTCATTTATCAATGCATTAATTGAATTGGTTTCTTGATCTATATTAATCTCATAGTCAAGAGGTGCTAACCAGGCTATCCTTGGTACAACCAGTTTTATGTGAGTGAAATCTGTATCCACCATAAAACATATCTCATCCCTATGTTTTTCAATTAATTGCTTAGGGATCCTCACTCTTTCCATTTTTTTTCCTTGAATTCAAGGAAGTATCCATTCATTACTGAATCAAAGTTTTCACCTAGTGACTTAATAAGGTCACTAATCTGCAATGTGAACGGATTTGTAGTATCCCACTTTACTTTTCCTACTAAAGGAAAGTTTTCTTGAAAGTAAGAGAATATACACATGATGAGTGAACTGAACTTACATGTGTTAGTCTTTGAAGACCTGATTGTTGTCATATTATCATCAAGTTGTTTCAACAAGATCTCACATAGATCCATCTATATTCCTTTAGTTACTATCTTGTAAGTTGTGCTTATTGTTGTTGACGATATGCTATTTAGCCTGCTTTCCTGAAAGATCTTGTAACCTATCACACATGCACTGAACCTCAGTTCCTCATCGGTGATGGTGTTCACCTTAATTCCTCTATTATCCCATTCAACATTTGTGAGTTTTTCAACTTCTGACCGAGAGGGATGCTTGTGAGCCTTAGGTTTGTTGGCTATGGGGTAACCAGTTATAGCATGTAATACATCCTTTGTAACCTACTTAGGTTGATCCAACCATAACTTCTTATTGTGCATTCTGCTCAAAACTAACCTAATCCAGTCAGTTTTGAAAACCCTCAAGAAACATAGTGCATTTTTTATCCCCTTCACTTGCAGATGCTTGTGTTCTTCTTTTAGGTTTCCTTCTGCATCACATAGCTTCTTGTAAGCTTTGTCTATCTCTAGATCACCTATCTCAGTGATCTTGCAGTGAATGTAGGACCTTACGTCCTCTATCTGCAAAACCCTAGGTGGAATTTTCAAAAATGTGCTAGAATCATCGGGTTGTGATGCGATCTCCAGGCATATCGTGTACTTAGGTTCCACACTAGTGTTGTTCTTTATTAACTTAACTGCATTCTTCTTATCATTCTTCAATTTCATGGTTCTTGAAGTGGTTTCCATCATATTTCAAATTTAGGGCTTTTTCATAGATGATAACAGAGTTCTTCAGTATTTTTGGTACTTACTTCGATCCGCATGGTTGGTGAGTGATTTGTGTGGAGTGAGTTGGATCGAGTCGAGGTTGCTATGCTATTTGATCTCTTTTTGCTCTATTTTCACTCTATTCTTTCTTCTCAAATTGTGTGTGCAAAATGAAATGCTCCCGTCAAGTATTTATAGACTTTTTCCCTAAGTCTATCATAAATGCTCAACAACCTATCGAATCATGAAGACGGAGTTCGTCGGGAAGACTTTCAAATAACATTCTCGGTGTTGATAGGATGCTCAGGATGGCTGTTAGGATTGTTGATTTTACTGACGGATATCGGTGTTGTGTCAAGACAACTTTATAATCTTGCTTCCTTTCCGACGGGTGTCGGGTTACATTAGCAACTTAGCCATTTTATGTGTTGACCAACAATTATCGATAAGTGTAAATAGCTCATCCTTTATATTCATCGATTATTTTTGGTATTTGTTTATCGACGGGGTTGATTTCTTAGAATTGTAACAAGTAACATAATGTGCATCTTTATTCACACAAATTTTTACTATCTATCAATTTGTATAATGGAATTGATGCAAAATATGACATGGTGTAGTGCAGTTCCATACTTACTTGTTCCTCTTTAGGCGGGGGTGGTGATGTCACCAGATCCATGGGATGAGGTGTCACCTACTACATTGCTTGGTCTAGCTTCATCAATGGTTGAAGCTTTCCTCCACATTTTATTTCTCATTTTCTTGATGTCTTCAATGGTTTTACCATTTGCAAAAGTGGTGGTTTCTATTATTCGGTCTCTGCAGTCCTTCTTTAGATGTCCAACCTTATGATAGTGCAAACATGCCATTCCTGGGTTGGTCCAGCCTCTAGACCTTTTGGTCCATAATCTCATCCAGTTTGCAGCTATGTGACCATATCTACCACATGTTGTGCAGTTTATCCATGTATTGTAGTCCCAAACATATGAATTACCGACTCTTCTCGGTTTGTATCCATTTTCTTCATTTTTGGGTTTCCATGCTTCAATTTTATTCTTCCTGCATTCAATAGATGTGTGCCCATGCATTTTGCAGGTGGGACAATACTTGTCCATATAGGTTTCCTTCTTTGGTTCTTTCACCTTTGGTTTACATCCACGTGCTTTATGTCCTTTTTTTATGCAATTATAACAATGTCCAATGAATGCAAATGTGGATTTAGGAATACCTTTTTCTTTTCTCTTGCAGACATTTGAGGTGTGGCCTTACTTTCCATAGTGATTTCATGTCAACCTCCTTGATCTAGGATTTGTGTAGGGATCTTTTGGATCAACTTCATTTGATTACTCTCCATGCTCCGTGTACCCTAGTCCAGTATTGGTGTTAGGTCTTCTATGTGCATTCAAGAATTCATCCATACTTTTTGTACTCTCTTCACCTCTCTTAATCATGTCATTATGTTGTTGTAGAATCCTAGCCTCATGCTTTAGTTTTTCATTCTCTTCTCTTAGTTCACCGATAATCTATATTCTTTCAATGAGTTCCACATTCATTATGTTTGCTTCTTGAATCATAAGAATAATCTGGTTAGTTACCTCATGGTGATGCTCTGTAAGTCTTTGTATCTTAGAATCCTTTTCTTGTAGCTTGTCTGTGATCTTTCTTCTATCATCAATTGCTAGAGTTCTTTCTTGTTCATCTTGCCTTGCATTGTTCATCACATCAATAATTCTTACCATCTGTGTCTCTTGACCGATTTGCAGAGATTTTACTTGTCTAGCCAAATGTAGATTGATCTCAGTTAGGCTTGTGATGCTTTCTTCTGATGTATATGATACCTTGCTTGAATTGGATCTTGAAGACTCAAATAAATCTGGAATTTCTTCCTGAAGATAATCTATCTCATTATAGCAAGATGCCATATTATTTCTTTCATCTAGCAGCTGTCTCATACTGATTCTAGCTTCTTTATACTATTCATAGAACATCTAAATTTCAAGATTTTTGTTCTCAATATTTTTATCAAGTTTGTACTTCTCCATTATATGATCTTTTCTCTTAAGCCTTTAATATTTCCAAGAAGAGACTTAGCTCTGATATCAATTGTTGGGATTAATGGGAAGTAGTATTGAGAGGGTAGGGATGAATCAGTACCTCTAGAACTTTTAACACTTTTCACCTTTCATCATTAGTAAACAATCTTTATTGTATTACCGACCATATCTGATGTTCTTTCTTATGCATGTAGTATTAATTCATAAACTTAATTGTATTAAACATTCATAGAAAAAATCATGAAATTAATAGACACATAACACAAGATATGATATCGCAGAAAAGTCATGTTAGGAAGTAAAAACTGTGGTGGGGATGGCACCCACAAAGCTTCACTATCTCCATAATGGAAGGGAGCCGGTAAAGGATTACAATTGATCACTTCTGATGATCTACCCTATTAGGAGTATTAATGTAGAGACCTATTAGAATCTACTCTGTTAAGAGCTTTTAGCAACACTAATAAAGTGTGCGCTCGGTTAAGAGAATTACAATAGGACTGTTAAGTCCACCTTCCTTGAAAGGATTTCTTAAGTGTACCACACTTGTTAGAATGTGTACAATATGTTTGACCTGAATGTATGCAGTCTATAATTTCTGATTACAAATCCATTAAAGCTCTCAGAATATGAATATTCTTTATAGTGATTGATTAATACCTTTTCCTACTCGTCGGTAGCCTGTGTTCTGTTCTTGACAACTGATTTGATCTTTGTCTGTATTGTTGCATGAATTCTCTTGTGTGATCCTTAGATGCTCTCAATGGATACAATTATCATTTAAAAACATGTTCACAATAGATTGAGCATCTATTTATACAAGTATTTGACCTATTCTAGAATCACACATTACAATGTTAACTCTAAATGCAAGGTATACAACTTGACCTTGATCTTTACTTTGCATGTTTTAAAATAGTAATACTGATAAAAACAATAATAATTGCATTGATTTCTCCACACATAATGTATTTAAAACAAATCAAGAAGCTATATATAAAACTTCAGCGATTTATTTGACGTGGAAAGTCAGATCCACTTTTTGCGGGATGTAACTAACTGTCGATTCTTGATTGTTGGTGTGAACTGAAAGTCTGTCGGTGTTCCTTCATTGAACTGATTGTCGGGTTCCCTTCATCTGTCAAGTTCCACTCTTTGACTGTTCATTGGGGTGCATTGTTGGTTACTCATCGTGTTCCCTTGTCCTTTTTTTCATCGGGTAACACTAAATAGTGTTTGTCAGGATGCTTTGTACTTGGTAGTATCGGTAACCTTGGTGTCAGGTAGTGTTGTGCCCTGTCTATCAATGTAGTATAAACCGATGGTGTAGATCATGTTTTTCCTTTCATATACTAATGGAAAAATATAATGTCTTCACATACTACATTTGAATGCTCCCATATTGATGAAGGCGACAGAGGCACTGGTAGGGAGGGAAAAACATTTTCAACCAGTCCATTTTGTGCATATTCAGCAAGCATGGCATGCACAAGATGAGAGGTTCTTATGGCCCTTTATCTAACTGCTCACGTGCCATGTCTGTTCTTTTGAAAACAAGAAATATCCATGCCCAGTTTCAACATTTTACATACATGTCCACAATGCATTTCTAGAGGCCATGACAAGCCATGAGACCATTTCACTTTGGGCATTCTTCCAAAAATTGTTATGAAGGCCAATATTTGCTTCCAAGATTTCCAATTTGGAATGGTATGAAAGAATGCTATAAAATATTGTGATCCATGGCTTTAAACCTACATAAAGCCTTCCCAATACACCCAGCCTATTAGAATGTTGGCGCAGGCTATGGATGTTTATGCACCCCCCAATTGCATTTTCTTTCATGGTTTGAAAACCTACACAAATCCATTCTATGCATATCCTATAATTGCTACAAACCACAAGATGAGAGATCTTTGAATCGTTCAAAAAACAAACATGTTCCTTGTGTAGACAAAAGTAAGCGACGGACAATAAACCCTAGGTGATTTCAATCACCCCGTGAACCCGCGAGAGAATATCCCTTTTACCATATTCTCTCGCGGGTTCATCTACATCTACATGGGATGAGGGGGTGCATCTTCATACTCTCATGCCCTTTTCCCTTTTTCACTATCTTCGTGAGGGTAGGCGGGGTTGTAAAAAAAGGCCTCGCACACCCTCACATTGAGTAGTGAAATATTGAATTACATTGCAGGGTTACATGGAAAACTTTTTTTTGCAACATCAGGGTCTTCATGGGAAATTGTGTGCTAACATAAGGATTATGGGGTCATTTAAACATTGCATTTTGTTTTAAATTGGTAAATAATTTAGGGTACAAATTATTTTGTGAAAAAATATTTAAATATAGATTTCAAATTCCTTCCTTTTCTAATGACTCATTATATCATTATTTAAATCAATGAATGATTTAAATAATAAATTCAAATTTGAATAAACAAGGATTTGAGTTTTTCTCTCACCATGTCGGGTCCTCTTGTGGGCCTGGCTAAAAAAAATTCATTTGCAAACATCCATACCTTTGAAGTTGATTCTTGATGATTTTATTATGCATTCTGGATTAAAGACTAGAAGTGGGAAATCCTTATAACTCATTTTTTTACATCTTCGATTACTGCTCACAAGAAGCACAAAGTCTCCAAAACTGCCCTCAAAATTTGATCAAATGACATTATGGGACCCCAAGAATTGGAAGACATGCAAACTCATATACTGGGAGTTCAACTATAAGATAGATTTGCATGATGTCACATGAGGTGAAAGATTTTAATCACCAAATTCACCTACTTCATTTACTCTGCAACTGGACATATTTGAACAATCATGAAATCTCATCAACATATCACTTGCAAAAATATCAAACAAATTCTTGTTGTTAATTAAGACAAAAGGAACACATGTGCAAGAAGGATTCGCCCAATTCCACCAAGTTTGCAGATATTAATGGTCAAATTTGACCATTTTCAATTTGTTCTCAATATGCAAACTGAAAATTGAATAAAGTGCATTTCAATTGGGATAGGTAAAAATACCAAACAAACTCCCAAGAGCCTAAAATGGTGCACATATGTACATTTGTGTACTGGGAATGCATGGCCACAACTAGTTTCTCCCAATAACTGCCTTATTGAGAAATACAATTCTTTGAAAATGGTCACTCTATAGATGTAACTTTGTCCACATTGAAAATCTAAATAATTTGCATTTGGGTTTGGCTTGGAAAACTCATCAAATGAAATAATTGGGGTTTGGAAATGAATATGGGGGCTCACTTACATGTTTTCAATGCAGGAGAATGATTATTTCATCATGTTAGTCAACTAGTCATGAGATACAAGCCTCCAAACTAGGCCACTTAAACAAATCCATAAATGTGCATAGCAGTAACCTTTACATACCCCTCAAAACAAGTACTTTAAAAACATGTCAAATCTAACCACAAGAGGCTTCAAATGGACGCATGGTCTTAATGATCTAGGTGGTGAACACAATACCAAAGTGTTTTCTCATAACATTCACTGGGCTTTCATATATTCACTCTCAAAGTGGGCTACTCAGAATACCTTTCAGGGGTGTTCTAATGGCTTAGTCAAATTTTCAACACATGCACTTCAAATTTCTTCAAAATTTGAATGCACCAACATGGGGGATTTTTAAAAATTCATCAAAATAATTTCATGAAGAAAAGTATGAGGAAAAATATATGTAGTGGCAATCAATGCAAGATTACACCAATAAGTTTCATGCTTTATCAAAAAATTGGGCATCCAAGATTTAGAGAAATGTCAAGTTTTGAAATAATGTTGTGGGATACATAGATATATTCAAACAAAGATGACCTTCCTTCATGTTGTGTATAAATTTTCCATAAAAATTGAGGAAAAATTCAAGAAAAATGAAAGAGATGTTCCTTTTAAAGTAAAAAACTTAAGGGTGAAAGTAGCAGCAAGTTTTCAGGAAAATACGATTCTAGTAAGCTCTTATCTTTATCACTAACATAGAACATGGAAGAATGAAATACACTTAAGTAAATATGTATGTGGTGTGAAAATCCACAAAAATTCTTAGCATAGTATAAATAATTGCAATTCGACTAAAACATTGATGACAAAAGAAACACATGAAGTGAAGCAAGAAGCTCATACATTCCTACAAATTGCTATGAAAAGAGAGGTGGAGAAGAAATTATTGAAGAATACCCATATGCTACTACTGGCACCATACAAATCATACACCAACAAAATGAAGAACGCCTCTTCCTTTCATAGATGTGGGTGAATGGAAAGGATCTACACTTTTGTAGTGTTGTAAATAGTACACCTTTTCTAGGGTGTCCAATTTCATGGTTTCTTAGCACCTATTTTAGTGTGTCTCATTCTATTATTAATTATAGGACTTCATTAAAGATTTAATTAATAATTAATTCAAAAATATGAGTCCTCGCTTAGTTAAATCTCATCAAAATCCTATTTGGCCACTTAATTATATGTGTGCCCTTTAATTGTTTCATCTCCTCAATTTAAAATGAGTCCCACCTCATTTTAAACATCAAGATCTCAATTTGAAATGAATTTGACCTAATTGTAAATCTTGAGATACATTTTTTTAGCATCCACTAGCAATATTTTTCTATGTCGGTGGTCCCACAATAGTGTGTCCCACTTTTTGGCCAACTTTGACACTGAGATCAACATTCTGAGAAAAACTTCACTTTCGAACACCTATTGCCGCAAAACTATTAGGAATTTGAAGATGATGTAAACTAGTTTCTTTTAGCATTTTCTTCCTAGTTTCTAAATATATTTAAAAAAAAATATTTAAATTCATTTTTCCTTCTCCTTCGAAAAGTGGTTTGTGTGAAAAAATAATGTTTTTAAGGAGTGACTGTCTCTTGGATTAGCATAACTTTTTTTTAAAATATGATAACAACGTAATTCTTTTGAGGTTATATTTCTAACTTCAATATATAAAGGATGCAATTGGTATCATTCATTTTGGGTCAATATTTCATACTTTGTTAAGTTCTGAAGTGACAGTAACTATAATTTAGACATAAGGTCACTTGGATCACTCTAACTTGATCTGTATTTATCAAAATTCATTTTTTCTTTTTTTCATAGAAAGGTAACACAAAAACTCTTTTCCTACATATTTTTTATAAATTTTTTTCCTAATTTACTATTTTTCTTGAAGCATTGAAGAGAAAAGTTGCTAAATGGCTAGACAACCTATGTTTAATTAAACTAAAAATAGAAAGTCACAATGAAATAAATATATATTAAAATCATAGTCATTGTAAAGCTTGTTTTGAGTAGCATCATCTGTCATTTGGGTTTCAAAAGATTGTTTTATTTGGTCCTTGATTGAGACCTTTTAAGGCAAAAATTTGCAGAAATTTGTTGGCTTTGGAGAGGAAGGCCAAATTTAGGGGGTTCGCTCGAACACCTCTTCTAGCGAAGGGGGTTAGAGAGAACCCCCTTCTAGGGAACCCCACATGGAAAATTTGCGCAAATTGCTTTTTTTTTTTTTATTCACAGGGTTTGCTCGAAATGTGTCTAGTTCGAGCGAACCCACTATTTCATCTAGTTTGCACGAAGGGGTTTTTTCCCTTCGCGCGAACAACCCCATTTGCTCGAAGGGGTCAAAAAAGAAAAAAAATTAATCCGCATGATTTTTCTTCATGCCTAAAAGTGGGACACAACTTTGTGGGATCACCCATGTGTAATCTTTAGTTACTAGGTCGTATTATCTTATGTCCCTACAAATTCAGACAATATTAGGGTGGATCTAGTCGAGCAGGTCGACTGAGTCTCGGGATTTTTGCCCAAATTTTAATGAGCTAGATTTGGCAGTCTTGCACTCCCTGAAAATTTTACTTGTTGCAAAATTATGATTTTACTAATCTGACTTTTCATCAATTTAAGGCTACAATCTCATATATAAGCAAGTGAACCTCCTGATTTGTGATATCAAGCAATTGTGAAAAACTAGCTCTACAAATTGAAGATGTCTAATAAGATGAAGCTCTACGAATTAGGAAAAATCAACAACTATCAAGATTTCAATTCATTTTTCATCATCATGGAAGCTTCAATAGATGTTAGAGGATAATAGTTAATTACCAACTGATGATTGTCTTGTACCTCTCCCTTTGGATGTGGTATGATTTCATATTATTCTCATATTTCTACATACAAGTTTCATATCTAAATTTTATCAATTCTAGTTATGGGATTCATGCACTCTTAATTTCAATATTTTTTAGGGTTTTTCTATAACATACTTGAGTAGAGCTCTAGGTTACTTTTATGCATTTTATCTCATAGAAATATTAGATGCACTTAAGATTCAAGAGCACGTGCATAATTCCAATTTTTGATATGGGTTAATTGTAGAGGAAAAAATCACCAAAAAAGGGGGTTGACTAAGGAAAACCCCTATATAGCCACACACACATAATTTTTTAGTCTTTTAGGTTCAACTACAAGTTTTGCAAGATTCAATGAGAAGAAAGTGTCTCTATACACTATCACAAACTCAAATCTAAAGTTTTGGCCTTAGATCCCAAGACCCAATCACCCAGGGAAACCCAGTTATAGGATTCAGTTGCTTGGGGTAACCTAGTCCCCCAAAGAGCTCAGATCTTAAACCCTAAGAAGCATATTAGTCTCAGGACCTAGTTTCCCTACTCGATTGAGTCCTCCTTTAAATAGATTATATTTACAACACAGGTGCATAGTACTATTTCCATTTCATTTATGTATGTGATATGCAAATCTCACTTTTCTATAACAATCATTTTCAAATTAGAGCCTAAACTCCTAACCTTTCAAATCATCCTATATATCATTCATAATTAGCAAAAGAATAGAATCCCTAAGAGTATGATATTGAATTGAATCTCTTGGAAAAAGAGTTAGTCAATAATTCTTATCTTTTGGTGACTTTGTATTTTAGAAAGGAGATTGTCAACCTATTTTGTTCACTCTCTTTCCCATCCATCACCATTTTGGTGAATCCAACCTTCTTTTAGTGAAATTGACCCTTATTGCATTACATTTTTATGTTCATTTTTCTTTCCAAAATCAATAAAAAGTGAAAAAAATTTCCTTTGAAATGAATTCTTTTGTGTTTATTAGTCATTTGATGCTTTGTTTTATTAGATTATCTTATTTCGTTGCAAGATTTACTTTTCTTAGATTAGAAAATTGTTGAATTTTTTTTACAAGACTTTAGTACCTTCAATGAGCCATTTAGAAGTGATGACTTTGATATGTTGGGTGCATCACTCGATGATTTCATCTTTGTTAAGTATTTCTTTGACTCCTAAACCATCCTTTTGCCAAAAATTGATCAACATGATACATGTGAATGGTTATAAAAATGAAACTAAAAAACTTAAAATTGTTGTCCATCTTCGCCAAGATACTCCTCAATCAACAAACAAACCCATGATTATTTTGAAATGTGGTAGAAATCCTAATATCCATCATACTTCTAATAAACCATTAATAGTTGTTAAAGGAGGAACAAAAATTCCTATGGATTTTGCAAAACAAATTACCCAAAACTACAATGTGGTTGCTCACATATACAATACAAGGAACAATAAAATGCCTACTAATCCAATTGTATCTATTGTTAGAGTAATAAGATCTTTTAGTTATTAATTAAATAATTTAATTTAATTATTAAGTCACTTATTATCTCTAGTTTACTTAAGTTAAACTTTAGGCATATAATAATTAATTCTTTTATTAATTATTATCATGCAACCTAGGATTCTCCCTTTTAGGGTTTTGATCACCTTTATGAAGTTTTGATCTCATTGTATTTTACTATTCCCTCTCTGAATGAATATTCCATCTTCCAGATCATTCTTTATTGTGTCTTCATTCTTTTCTTTTGTGACAGGTTTTTGCTACAGTGGATCTTGGTGATAGAATTCTATGAATTCTAACATGGTATTAGGGCCTAGTTGTTGCAGCCAGTTCTTGAGTTTTTGAAGAATTTTTGGAGCTCTGAGGGTTTCACGTTTACAGAGGTTTCCTTGTGTGGATCTAGAGGGGAGCTTTTTCTGGGCAGTTTGGGCTCAAATGAACCTCACAGTTGCATTCAAAGGGCCCAAAACCCCTATTTCCATGTAAAATTTGTACATTTTGGACAAGTTGACATTTGGGCATATTTTTTCTCTAACTGTGTTGCCTTGGCATGTAGATTGAGAAAAAAATCACTTTGGACACAAACTGACCTCACGGCTGCGTCCAGAAACCCCAAAAACCCCTATTTTCATATAAGGCATGTCGAATGGAGGTAAAAAAAAAACTGTACGAACCTTTTTGGGGCACACATACCAAGGCAAGTTTTAAATTATTATTTTTTACACTGCATGTAAAAAATTTCCGTTTTCGACAATTTCTTTTGAAAAAAAACTTGCACAAAAGTTTTTTTTTTTAACTATCAGTTATGCTTTTTTAGTTAATTTTTTTTTTAAATAAAAATTTTAATACTTCTTGAAAAGGATGCATGTATGTGTAGGCAGTGATGTTAGCGGTCACAAGTCAGATCATGGTTAAATTTGACGGCCATGAAACTGTCATACAACTTGCCCTTTTTTCATAATGAGCAGCCTTTTTGTTTTTTTGTGATATCTTGAGCATACGGCATCAGTTTTTGACCTATCATATATCATTGGAAAGCTCTTTCTGGGATCTATCCAAATATCGAGGTTAGATTTTATGATTTTCTCATTTTGCATGTGTTTTTTCTAGTCAAAGTTAGGGTTCTTTTTTGCACTCTGGGAGCCATATCTTGCTCATCTAGGCTCTATTTTCTGACTTTCGGATACTGTTGGAAAGTTAGTTCTGTTATCCTTCTTTTGGTATGGGATTGATCTCTAGAATATGCTCCAGGTACATTTTATTTAGGTTTTTTTTTTTTTTTTGCAATCTACTAAATATCTTGGATGTTTCAGATCCTGGGATCGTTTTCCTTGCATGGGATAACTCATTTTTAGCTATTACACATGTTCTTACAAATTTTTGTCATTCCTAAGCATTGTAGACATATATTTATGTATTATTTCTTTTTTTGCAAACACACTGAGATAAAGTATCATCTGTTACAAGTTTGGGATCTTGGACATTTTGTGTCTATTTGTACTCGCACTACATTATAAAGTGTCATGGGGAGGTTTGATATTTGATTTGTTTGTCATCTAACTTTGTCAAGTGAGTGTTCTTTCCATGACATTAGCCTCATGTTGTGTGTTAAAAGAGTGATCCTTCCACGACACCATCTTTTATATGTGTTTATACTTTCTTCTACACTTTCTATGTTCCTAGTTCTTAGTCATGCATATATTCTTAGTAGTCAATTTTAGTGTACCTGTCATGTCTCTCCTTGCTCAACATTATGGGGGTATCTCCTATTGGTTCTAATACTTCCTTGGTTCGACAGAGTGAGCTATGTATTCAATATTTGTTCCTATGTACTAGGCGGATGTAATGGCTGGGTACCTATGCATTTCGGTGAGAAGAATCATTTACCATATGGACACTCTTTCATTCCTATTTTGGAGGCAATCTTTCACCTTTGATTGATCAACTCTTTAGACTTTGGTATTTTTTTAGTCATCTATATCTTCGAGTTTTGATGTTTGCCTTTGTTTTCCATCCTAATTTGAGTAGTGACATTTGAGGTCACTCATGCAGATTATAATCTTCTCTACCAAATCATGTTCTATTACAGTGGAAGTTCCAGTTGTTATTCTTCAAAAATGTTTGCAGCTTCATGCTTCAGAGTTGTTCTTCATATTCATCCTTTTTTCCTATTTTCTAGGACATTCTCTAGTTTGGAGGCTTCTTCAGTCCTTCACTAGTCTTTATCTCTTTTTGGAGAGGGGTTTTTCCCATTGGATTTTCTCCTTTTCTCCTCTTTACAGAGATTTTGTGTACTTGGGTACCTGATCAGGCCATGTTTTTGGGACCCTTTTCCTGCTTTCAGTAGTTGTTTCTAGGTTTTAGCGACTCCCTAAGTTTATCTTAAGGGGTGGTGTTAGAGAAATAAGATATTCACTTATTAATTAAATCATTTGATTTAATTGTTAAGTCACTTATTATCTCTAGTTTACTTAAGCTAAACTTTGGGCATATAATAATTAATTCTTTTATTAATTATTATCATGCAACCTAGGTTTCTCCCTTTTAGGGTTTTGATCACCTTTATAAGGTTTTGATCTCATTGTATTTTATTATTCCCTCTCTGAATGAATATTTCATCTTTCAGATCATTCTTTGTTGTGTCTCCATTCTTTTCTTTTGTGATAGGTTTTTGTTACAATAGATCTTGGTGATAAAATTATATGAATTCTAACATCTACTTCTCTTCCTTCTTCTCAACTGTTTCTTCCTCCTACACCTTGTCTTCCTCAAAATTTTAGAAAGGAATATGATCTTGTTAAACAACTTCATGCTACCCTTGCCAAGATATCCATTTGGGAGATAATTTAAACTTCATCCACATACCAAGAATGTTACTATAATCCTTAAGTAATATGAATACAACCTTCTGTGAGACCTAATGACATGAATTCTCCATGTAATGTATGCATGCAACTAAAGAGAACATTGTGTTTTTCTAAAAATACGTTGTCTCCTTTAGAAGTTTAAAATCAATACGATCCTCTTATGATTGTGGTTCATATTACTGGAAATGGTATTAGAAGAACTTAATAGATGGATCCATTCTTAATGTTTGTAGCAATTATTTATTGCATAAAATTAATGTGGATACTTCTCTTATTCAACTTGATTCCCTTTCTATTTTTTGCTTTGACCATGTTGTTATAAAATCATTGGGTACCATAAATTTACCTATCAAAATAGGCCTTGTTACCTTACCTACATCTATCCATGTCATACCTAATACTCTTACTTATAATCTTCTCCTAGATAGATAGTGGTTTCTTTCTATGTAGGTCATCCCTCTGACTCTTCATTGTAAATTAAATTCATCCATAACAATAGATTGTATACCATTGAAGCTAATCATAAACTACAAATTTATTTACAAACAAAACCAGATTCTCAATCTCCTTCTATCCCTTAACCAATTCAACATGAAAAACCATCTTCTCCTAAAAACACCCCTTCTCTCAAAAGTGTTCTTTTAGAAGATGATTAGGGGTCCTTAGAATTTCACACCTTTATTTATTGGAGAATACAAAGTCCCTTCAATAGAACCTAAGACAAAGGAGGATAATGTTGTGGAACCTAAGAAGAATTCAACTCTTTCTCCTCAACTCAATAACAATTTTTTTTTTGCTTCAACTTCAAATGAGTCTTTAAACATTCTTTTTACCCCTATCACCTATGACATGGTGACCTATGAGGTCCCACCATCTCTTTCGGACTTGGATTCCCTTTATGGTCTTGGTTTTCACATTTTAGCTAAGTATGACTACAATGGAAATGGTTGTGGCACAAATGAAAAAGGAATTAAAGTGCTTATAGAAAATGATATATGTTGAACTTCATTTGGACTTTGATATAATCATTTAAAGCCCTCTAAAAAGTCTCATAAGCCATCTCTTAATGTGAATGTCATATTTCCTTCTAAATCCTTTCTCTTGTCAATCCTCATCGTATAGATGTTGATTCCACTTCTAGTACACCTTATTTTTAGATTTTTAGTACAAATGGGTCCTTACACACATTCTTAGGAATTTATAATCATCTTCCTCGATATCACCATAATTGTGGATTTCCCTATTGTTTAAATGTTGAAGCATACTTTGGGAAAGATGCTAATGATACCGTAGAGATGAACCAATAATTCCCTCAACCTGTGGATATCCTTCAATAAATAATCTTCTTATAACTAAAATCATTGATATAAAAATGGACCCTTATAATGATGATAAGGTTATCAAAATCAGAAAATTCCAAGAAGTTGATGAGAAATATGATCATTATTCTCTTCTACATGAATTCCTTGACATCTTTTCTTGGACACATTCAAATATGTGTGTTATTGATTCTAAAATTGTCACCCACAACATCATCTTACTTCCTGATGCTAAACCTATTAAGAAAAAAATTAGAAAGATGAATCGTAAAATTACTTATCGTGTTAAGGCTGAAATTGAAAATCTTTTAGAAGTTGGTTTCATTCCTTTTATATATTATTCTCCTTGGATTTAAAAAAATTATTATTGTAGCTAAACCAGATAACAAGATATGAATGTGTATGGATTTTTGAGATCTTAACAAATTCTCTTTAAAATATGACTTTCCTCTTTCAACATTGACATGATAGTTGATTCCACAACTGGCCAGTCTTTATAGTCCTTTATAAATGTTTTTTCCTAAAACAATCAAATTTTTTTTAATCCTCAAGGTCAATATAATATAACCTTCATAATTCCCTAGGGTACATTTTGTTGGGTTGTTGTGCCTTTTGAATTAAGGAATGTCGGTTCAACTTATTAGTGTGTTATGACTCTTATCTTTCACAAATACATGCATAAAATCTAGAGGAATATGTCAATTATATCTTGGCTACATCCATTTTGTGCCAAGATCATGTCAAAATGTCTCAAAATTTTTAACATATTCACAAATATAGCATGCACTTAAATCCTCAAAAAAATATTTTTGATGTTGTCAGTGAAAAACTATTAGGATTTATTGTTTTGCATCATTGTATTTAGGTGGACACAAAGAAAATAGATGTCATTGTTAGTATGTCACCTCCTCAAAACATTTCCTATCTTTGTAGTTTATAAAGAAAATTTTAGGTTATTTGTAGATTTGTTTCACATCTTGAAGATAAACCATTTCTTCACTCAATTTATAAAAAAAGGATAATGTTTTTCAATGGAATGTTGATTTCCAAAAAGATTTTGATGACTTGAAATTTTACCTTGCTAATCCTCCTATCTTGAAACATGTTATTCCTAATCAACCCTTTCTTCTTTATACTTCTGCTTCATCCAATGTTCTTGCAACCTTATTCACCCAATATGATAGTGATGGTAAAGAACGTCATGTGTACTATATAAGTTTTACTTTTCTTTATTATGAATCTCAATATACTGCAATAGAAAAAAGGTCTTGCTCTTGTCTTTTCAACTCAAAATCCAAGGCATCACCTTCTCAATGTTGAAACTCATGTTATAATCAAATTCAATCCTTTAAAACATCTTTTCTCCAAAACCAGTCTTTCAAGATGCTTAGCGAAATAGGTTATAATATTAAAGTGAATTTGGCCTTAATTTTGTTTCTCAAAAATCAACTAAATGATAGGCTTTTGTCAACCATTAATTTTATGCTCCTTCACCTTTTTATTTCCCTAATCAAGATTCGTTACTTAACAAATTTGTTCTCCCTTTAGATGTGAAAAATACTTGTGATTGATTTTTTGATGGATCTAGATGTTGAACTTTCTTTGGTGCCAATGTTATATTAGTACCTCCTTCAAGGGCCAATTCCTCTACTCTATCGTCTTAATTCCTTATGCACTAATGGTATTTCCAAGTATGAAGCCCTTATCACTAGATTGAAAGTAATTTTATCCCTTAAAATTCAACACATGTGTATCTTTGGTGAATCACAATTAATAATAAGAAAACTTATGGGAACCTATCAAGCTAAACAATGTAAAATTTCTCAATATAATGACTTAGTCTTATCATTTCTAAATGATTTTGCTTCTCATACCATATATCCTATAACATAGAAAGAGATCTGACATGCAAATGCAATGTCAAGCACTTCTTCCTTTATATCCTTAGAGGACCCTTTTTTTGGATTATCAATTTACCATACATAATATCATATCTCATGTTGTTTATGATAGTTCTAGTGACATTTCTTGTTCTTTTAACATAGATTTAGATGAATGACACTCTAACATTTATCTTTATTTCTGTAATGTTAGTTTTCCTAATTCTACAAGTAAAAATACTAGAACTCAAATTTGAAAACTTTCTACAAGATACATTATTCTCTCTGATGTTTTGTATAGAATAATTTATAATGGTCTTCACATTTTTTTTTCTCAACAAATTAGAGATCCACATTTCCCTTGAGGAACCACATTTAGGTACTTGTTGAGGGCATTTTGGTGCTAAATCTCTAGTCCAAAGATTACTCTGAATGGGTTAGTGTTAGAAAATAGAAAAATAATCTTTTTCCTTTGTCAAAAAGTGTCCCCAATGTCAACAACATAACAATTTGATTCATGTTTCTTCCCATGAGCTTAGATCCTAAGCTGCTTCTTAGCCTTTCTCATTGTGGTATTTGGATCTTATTGGAAAAATCCTCTCCTTCGCAAGGACATGCCTTCATCATCACAATAAAAAATTACTTTACAAAGTGGGTTCAATCCATCCTCCTTAGATCCACAACCTCTAAGGTAATTTATTAATTCATTATAGATAATATTATTTATCTATATGGTATACCTTCCACCTTGATTTCTAACAATGGTACTTCATTTAAGAACAAAGACGTGAAGAGTTTCCTTAATAAATATCACATTTAACATCACTTTTCTAATCCTTTCTATCCTAAATCAAATTGACAATTTGAAGCTTCTAATAAGGAAATTGAGTAAATCCTTTGTAAAACTATCAAAAAACATGGTAAGGATCGGCACACTCAATTGTCTTATGCCTTATGGGCTTACCAAACTAGTGTTCATATACCCACACGACTACTCCTTATAATTTTTTTTATGGTGCCAATGCAATTATTCCTTTAGAGTTATAAATTCCTTCATTGAGAATTTTTCTCAAGCGAATCCTTGATGATGATGCTTATTGAGAACAACATCTTCAACAACTTGACATGGTTGATGAAAAACAAATAGATGTTGTAAAACATATTCAATATTACCAAAATACCTTGCAACAAAGTTATCCAATGATCCTTTTCAGTGAGTGACTTGGTTCTCTATGACAATCAACAAAACGTAAATTCCTTACTAGGAGGTAAAGGAAATTTTAGGACAAATTGGCTTGCTCCTTACAACATCATTGAGGTCTACTAATTAGGTTTGTAAAAGATAGAAGATATAGAAGGTACACCTCTAAAAGACACTATAAATTCTCTCTCTCTCTCTCTCTCTCTCTCTCTCTCACACACACACACACACACACACACACACACACACACATTGAATTATATCTTGGCATATTTATTCATTGAAGCATGTTATGTTAGATAGATATTTTTGATATTTAGTGTACATTGTTTCATTCATGGAAAATTTTAGTTTTATCTTGGATTCTTTTTTTTCATAGATTAAGAAATTGCATCCTTATGTTAGCATATTATTCAGTATTCCATGTTCTATGTTAGTTAAATCGTGTTGTGTTTAGTTAGAAATTTTTTAGCTAGATCACATAAACATTACCTTTCCATAGGTAGAATGTATCATTGATTGTAGAATTTAAATAAACATCCCTTTGTTTAATTAGATCACATATGTACCAATTTAATCACTATAGCATCATAATGCCATTAAATTATAAGTAAATGTTCATTACCATATTTTTGTTATTTTGATCAAAGCAATAAGATATGTAAAATATCAAAAAAATCATCATATACATATATGTGTGTATGATATACATCAAAATAACTACTACACAAAATATGGTGTACCAATAATATACATCTCATCTTGTCTCATCCCTTGGATGATGGCTAGTAGAGCCCTCAAGCCTTGGTCCTGGTGATGCCTATAGAATAGAAGAATTCCTATGGGATGTAATTGATTGTGAGTAACTCTTCAATGCACTCATCATCTCCGTCCCCTAGATGACACCTATAAGTACTAAGGCCTCCTATCCAACCTATGCAATCTCATGCTATAGTCTCTCTCTATCGTGTTAATGTCATTCCCTCTCCTCCCTAGCAAGATCCAACTCCTCTCTAATAGGTTCAAAGATGTCCTGATGCTTCCTTGAAGTCCATGAATATCTAGGATAAATCTACAAAGACTGCAAGATGTACACTAATGTGGCCATGTTCCTGTGTGTGTGACCCACAAAATCATGTCATCCTTAAGTACCATCTACAAAAATAAAGAAAAAACATATTATTAACATCATCATGTATATCATACATCATGCATATATAATCATAAAAATATAGCATTTCCTTACCCAATCCCTCTCCTACTAATCAATATTGATAGTATTTGGAGTACCTGGTATTGAGCACTAAAATGTAGTTGGGGGCATAAAGCTACTACTAACCCCACACACATGTGCATGAGGTGGTGATGAAATATGTGCCCAAGAGGAAGGCCTCCACAGTTATGTGTCATCATCATCTTCATCCTCTACTCTTTGTTTAGAATAATATAATGATATTTCATGGGGATCCTTCATTAGATAGTCATCATCCTAATCCTAATCCTGCAACTCTTCATCTACCTCATCTTCCTCCTCTCCCTCCTCATCCTTAGACACTAGCCTAACCCATGGTCTAGGGTCTCTTGTAGGGAAATCCATTGGGAAGGTGAGTTGCACATTGTGGAATCTTAGATATCTAAGATACTCTCTCTACACACCAACATCCTCAACATACCAATAAACATGTACATCTTTTCTGTCATCATCCTCTAAATTATTTATTGCAATATCAGCCACAATAGGTCTTAATCAATCTCATGGTCTCACAACACTCCAACAAGATTGACTATAGATTGGTACACCAAAAAGTGCACCTTGAGTAAGGCTGAATTTTCATCTCACTCTATCAAAGTAAAAAGGCACAATAATATAATTGTTTTGACCCTCTAAAATATGGTTTTATTGCACCAACCTAAATTTCCTACTAATATTTTTCCCTTCATACATGTGTCTATATGGCCTCCAAATAATATCCCTAGGCTATATAAAATCTAGTACCACTCTCAAATATAGAAAGTATCCTCTTTCCCAAGAACCACTACATGGATACGAGAATGCCCGTGGATTAGTAAAGGAGATATCGATAGGGTATCCCACTAGCTTGGTGCATTATATATCCTCAAATATCTAAAATTGAAGCAAAGTGCATGTTATCAATATCTTCCTCTCATAATGGACATATCTACATAGCTCGCAGTAGAGATGCACAAGCATGTTCCATCCCCAAGCATAGATTTTATTATCCTCCCCCATGCTTTGGATCATGTGAACTAGGTCCATTGGAATGTGTATACCTCATCTATTTGGAGTGACGAATAGTGCAATCATGGCTATAATAAATCTACTCATAAGAGGAACCCTTGTACCCTTATATAGTAGAAAATATAAAGGGATCCTATCCCTCCTCTCTCTAGGTGTAGCCCTGCCAAAGTAGAATATTTGATCCTATGTCTCCTTGTCAGTTGAGCATGTCTTATGATATATCAATATCTTACCTCGAGTAGGAATTCTCATGATGCAATAAGCATCCTTTAAAGTAACCATCATCTTTCACATTAGAGTAGGGAAGGTAGATTTCTTAGCATTTCATTACTCCATAACATCCATGAGCATCACATCATTGTACATGCCCAATCCAATCCAATCTCTCTCAAAAGACTGAGATCCTCGGTGGGTAGATCTCGCATCTTACCTTTTAGGTAGCTAAGAAAATTACCATGTGCATGTTCCTAGAGGTGTCTTTAATCACAAGTCAATGCAGATCATCAATTTCTATAGAATTAATCATTGCAATATCTAGGCACCCAATGATATCTTACAAGGCCTATGGATCCCTAGAGTAGCATTGTTGTCTTTCTAGGAGTATGGCATCTATTTAGGACATTGACACCTAGAAGGGACATAGGCACCTGTCTGGGACTATGTTTCCGAAATAGGAATATGAAACTCCTTAGGGACAATATCACCTAATTTTATGGACCTTAGTCTGACTTAGGATTGTGTGCAAAATCCTACACTCCCTCAAAAAATTACCCGTTGTGAAATTATAATTTTCCTAAGTCAACATTTTATCAATTAAAGGCTACAATCTCATTTAAGAAATTAAACCTCCCCATTTGTGATATCAAGAAATTGTGAAAGAAAAGATCTATAAATTTAAGATATCCTGTGAGGTGAAAGTCCTTGAATCAAGGAAAAATCATAAAGTATTAAGATTTCAATTAATTTTTCATCATCATCATGGAATATTTAAGATTGTCTGAAGGATAATAGGGAATTTTTATCATCCTAAATTGTAAGCACCTATAATAAGATTCTCAATTAGGCCCCATTTTGACATTCTTGAGATTTGATGTCCATTATACTTGATCCATCTATCCACCACCTTCATTTTTGGCTTTCTTTCCTCCTTCCCGAGTTCCAATTTCATTTTCAACCATTTTTGGCAAGAAGAGGGTAAGTTGTCCTCTTCCTCAATATTTTGCCCAAAATTTGAATTAGGGGCCCATCTTGTGGGCCTAGCAGGATTTATAAATTCATGTCAGCCTCCTTAGAGTTTTGAGCTTTGAAATTATGTGAGAGGTATAAAATAAACCTATATCTCATCATTTAGATATAAGGCAAGTTGAATTCAAGTGTTCTTCTACACTTTCCCGTCCAAGTATTAAAGATTGAGTTTTCAAGCATTCCAAGGCATTCTCAAGGCAATCTTCTCCATTGAATCAAGATTCTCTCTCATGATGGCCAATTAGACGAGATCTCAATCAAGAAACAATATTCTTTGTCCATCTACATGGTTTCATCCATCCATCCTTCAAGGTAAGAGTCCATCAAGCATAACAACAGTGAAGATCTTTGAGCAGTATTCACGTATCTATGCATTTCTAAAAGGAATCCTTGATTTTTCCTTATACTCCAAGATTCAAAGTCAATATAAACCTACATTCAAGCAACAATAAAATCATCTTCATAAACATCATGATCTCAACATTAGTTTATGGAGGTATATGCATTTGCAAGGTAGTGTAGACACTTAAAAATGACTAATTGCTTTAATGAAATATATTTACTAACATTCATCTTGAATTGTTAAATAATCTTTATTAATTAATCAATTTGTGTCTTTCTAGTATAATCTAAACTCAAAATCATCATTTTCATATGGATTCCCAATTAAGGGGTTTTAATTAATTATTTAATTATTAAACGTCTAATCAAATATTTCATCAATTATTCACCTATAAATTAATTAAATAATTAATCATTATTTAATCATTCCCTATCTTATTGGAATTAATTAAATAAAAATATTATTTAATTAATATTCCTTCTTTCTTATTATTATTACATTTATGTAGTAAATAAATCAATTTCCCTCTCATAATTTAATAAATTATATTTATTTAATTAAACTAATAGCTTCCCCTTGTAAACAAATAAAGATTAATTATTTATTTATATTCCTCACATGTGAAAATAAATAAAGTATTATATTTATTTAATCATATTTATCCCTCCAATTATGAGTTTCAGTTAACTTCATAACTCTCTCTCCTAACTAATCAATCAAACCAGTTATCTATTTAATCTGTTTGGTCTTCTACTCCACCTCATCAGTTAAAGTCTTCAATCAAATCAATCAACAAATCCATATATTCTCTCAACATGCAAACAATTGAGTTCAACTCCCACTCACTCTGAGTTCAACTCTTCAATCACAAGCAATCAACCCACCAATCATGGAATCTTGATTGGAAACCCTAAAAATATCATAAATAGAGAGCTAATTATCTAAATTGTTTAACCATAATTGCTTTGAATTCTTATTATGGCACATTGAGAACTCATTTCTGAGAGCCCACATTGCATAAAGAAGGATAAAAACGAATGAGGACTTTTCGTTTGCATGTTCATGTGTTTCATTTGATTTCATTATATGATTATGCATATTGTTTATTTGCTTCCTCTTTCAATATTGGGAATAAAAAATGCCTAACATATCTCTTTGTGGTTGATATTTGTATGTTATTGTAGGTTTTTATAGATCCTTATTACCTTGATTATAGCTGGTGAACCTGACATGAAGCACAAAGCTTCAAAATTTGACTTTGTCTCTATTTTTGCGTAGTTATGAATTTAAATTGATGCAGACACGGTCCCATTTGCCGCACTTACAACCTTAAATCGACACACTCGTGCATAAAATGACACACTTATCAATCTGGTCCAACGCACTTACAGGTCAAAAGTAACACACTTACTGGAAAAAAATGACGCACATACACGACCTTTGTGACGCCCTTGCCTATTGTTGATTACTGTGTTATTTTGTCTGGCATTCTTTCTTATTTTTCTTGTCATTTTATTCATTGGGATTTTTGATGTGATTTCTGATCATTTGACTATAATTTCTATTTATAATATCAGGGTATTATTAATAGATATATTGATTTTGATGATCAAAGGGATATTATTACTTTTTTTTGTGCTTTTTGTTTTAACATGTTGCAGATTCATTCGACACACTTACCATATTCATTCGATATTGTTGGTGATAAAGCACCGCACTTGACTATTTTATTCTCCATAGTTAAAGCTCTGAAACGACGCACTTATAGATTTAAAATGATACAGTTTCCTGATGAAATAAAAAAATATTTACTGTCTTATATATGATTATATCTGACATGTAAATTGCACACTTATGGTAATGAAAAGATGCAGTGGGCCACCAAAACACAAAAAACTTAAAATCTAAGAGCCTGTTGAGAAATGTAAAACATAACGAGAAAAAAAAAAGAAAAAAAGACCAGCCCACATATTGAGAATTGGGGCATTTGAAGCATAGATTGGGTACAAAGGTTTTATACACACTTATGATTGAGAAAGAATCGTTGAGAAATTCAATTATGATTATATCAACACTAGCACGTTTATGAATTATCAAAACTAATTGCTAGGGTTTTTGGTACTAACTATTTCTTGGTAGCTCGCGACATGGAGGCAATTCTAATTTTGGCTAAATCTAAAATTAATTCATTCGTATTTTGGTGCTTAAAAGAACAGTGTTTTCTCAAACATCACAAATTCACATTTCATGTTGGTGCTTAAAATTAACACACGGTTAAGAATTAAACAAAGAAAAGTACATCTAGATTTGGTGCATAAAACTAAACAATCAACCCTCATATGGTTTAGTGCTTAAAAATGAATCCACGTGCTTATATGGATGATTTAGATTAGCTAGCCTTTTCTCTTTGAGGCTTAATTCAGTTAACCTTGTGCTTGGTGTCTTTGGTGCACTTGCACTTTCTATTATATTAAAAATTCTTTTTAGAGAGGCATGTCTAGGGAATGCGCTTCTTCCTCAAAGGATGACCTCAAAATGGTAAATCCTTTCGACCGATATATAATGAGACATGAGATAAATCTCAGAATTGTCTCAATATAACCAAGCTTAGGCGAGGTGTGTTGATGATAGTCTAGATCGGGTGAATATCCCTAAGTAGCCATCATGGTCAACTAGAGACTAAGTTTCTCACACACATACAAACCATTTTGGTAGACTCCACAGACCTTACTACAACCCTATTGATTATAGTCCCACTTGGTTCACCTTCAAATCAAGTGGCTTATTTTAGTGTAAGGGGTCACAAAATCTCCCCCCATGTTTCCCATCATATCTATCCCACAATCTTGTGTTAGTGAAAGAGATCTTCATTAGTACGGATACAATACCTGGAAAAGGAAAAAAAATTGAACCTACAATGTTGACCGCTATGTCCTAGTAGTGTGACAATGGTTGTGTGAGATGATAGAAATCTAATCAATGGGCCTATACCATTACATTTGAAGCCAATTTGACCATAGATTAACCCAACTATTACTATTTTCCATTGTGCTTGACCATGTGAAAACTTGAAGCTTGAAAAACTTGTTGAACATGTACTAATCATTTGTTTTTTTGAGTCAGTCTTGAAGCTATACTGATTATGAGATTTATATGCTTGAAATGTCTTCAAAAATTATCCTATCAGCATCCTATGTGAGAACCAATCAAACAATATCATCAACAGAGGTCCTGAAACATTTCTCTTGGCTCTTATCACGAAGATTGGTGAGCATCATACCCTTCCATATTAGAGGCTCACATATAGCATTTTAGCATCATCTCTAGCTTAGAACTTGGCATATTCATTCCCTTTTGTATAGCCATCATAGTCTAGAAAAATTGAAAAATCCCAAAAGCATAGTGTGCATATCCTACAAGTTATGTATTCACCTTTCAAAGTCATTTTGCAGAATAGAGGGTGCATTTTCTTAGGATGTTCCAGTAGTGGTCTTTCATTTTATCTTGGCTTCGTCAAAATCTAGTAACCGTCTCTTGCCTTGGCTTAGGAACTTATCATTTTAGTTAACACTTGTCTTAGATAGACATCATTATCAGTATCAGTTATTTTGTCCTACCTTTTTGAAGTCAAGATAGTCCACATAATCATTCAGGTATTTATTTAGAGGGTTCACCTTCAAAGTTTATAGAATATCTCTTAGGGTACAATACCTATACCTTAGGCATCATTCTATTCTTTTATTCAAATATTTCATTAGCATCCCAAAATAAAGAAAATCCAAAAAAAAAAAGGTTGCATTTATCCTCTGCATATGTCGTTCGTGATATCCTAAAAGAGAAAAAGAAAAATGGACCAGAACACAAAACCCATACATGCTCCCAATAGTGAGCTTGATTTTCCTATTCAGAGGACCCTAAAATTGGATTTCAATAATCCAAAGACCCTACATCATCATAAAAAGACACAAGTGGATATACCATAGTTACCTCCTGTACGTCCACCAAAAGATGAGTTTGTATGCCTCTCTTTCAATTCCCACAGCTTTCCAAAGGCGAGGGTTAGTAGCAAAGGTTTCACAAATGAATGCAAATCAAGTATACAATGACTACTAAATGAATACTAGAAACGTGATCAATACAATGTACAAGCAAGAGAAAGGAAGACAAATAAATGCAAACCCCACGATGCTTGAAGATTCTATTGTTTCTCTCTACTCCTTCCGAAATGCTGTTTTTGATGCTCAGTATTGGTGGGGCAGTGTCTATGACTTGAGAAGCGTCGAGAATTTGATAATTGAAATGTGTGTGTGTGATTGCAAGATAGCTTGAATGCTAGAACCAAACTGACGGAGTAATGGCGCACGAGAGCTTGAAATCATGGATCCTTCAAATGGTTATGAAGGGTTTATTATATAGGATTTGGTGATGATATGAACGGTTGAGATCAATTCTAGAGATTGGGAGATGAATGGTTGAGATCAAAAGGAATATGAGAGGTCCTTAGTAAACTCCACCTCTTTATTTGGTGAAGAGGAGATAGAATTTGGTTAACTGAAGAGCTAATTAGGAGTTACCTTTTTGAACTGAAGAGGTGGGTGAAGTTACCCATGTGGATTAGAGAGATGGGTGGAGTAACCCATGTGATCTGATTGGAGTTATCTCTTTGAAGATAAATGAATATTTAATTCATTTATTTTAATTAATGTTTTCAACATGTAAGATAATTGAATTCTTTTTGATTAAGAATTGCTTTAATGAATGAAATTAAATTAATTTAATTGAAATTAACTTAATTGGAATAATTTAATTAGTAAGTTTAAATATTTGAATTTAAACTATAGGAAATTGAATTTAATAAATTAATTAATGGTAATTAATCAATTAAATCTATTTAATTAAATAAAATTAATTATTTAATTAATTTTGAGAATTTGATTAGATGACTTGGGGAATGAATTTAGAGGAAAATAGATGATTAACTAATGATTAACAGACCATTAATTAATAGATGAAAATTAGTGTTTTTAATGTAAAGTCGCAAGCCTGTCCATTTTAGGGTGTCTACATTTGCCCCTCTTTGATGCGATGTGACTTGTCACAGTGTGTCAAAGATTATTTGATTTTGCCCCAACTTGCCCCAGCATTTAGTAGGTGTATTTATGCCCCCTTAACAAATTTGAGTGAAATGTCTCGAGACGAGCGTTAATTTGTTGAAACTGCATATTGTGGAACTGGGTAGTTGACAGATCTGAAAAATACTTTAAAATGCCCCTGTAATTGACCTTTGAAGTTTCTGGGGACCGCGAAGAATTTCGAAGCTCCTGGGTGAAATTAGGGTTTTCTGGAACCCCTATAAGTAGCTAAGAGAGCTCTTCATTTGTCACTTTGCGATTTGGAGCTCTTATCTTCTTGGTGAGTTTATGTTTGATTTCTGCTTTTATTTCCTCCTGTTTTCGAGTGATGGCGGGTCTTCCAGGCATTGTGCATATTTCCAATCGAGTCCGGACCTACCGCAGACCTGCTAGCTCTGGATGCCCGGTGAGTTTTCTCACTTTGCGTGTCATTTATTGCATCTAAAATTTGTACTTTTTAGAAAAATTTACATCTTTGCCGCAATCGACTACGATTTTGCCACAATTGCGGTTTAAATGCCGCAGTTGCCATTTTTATGCCGCATTTGATAAAGGTTCCGCACTTGTTCTTGTTAATTGCCGCAGTTGCCATTTTTGTGCCACACTTGTAATTGAGGTGCCGCAATCGCTTAAAAGTACCACAATTATCTCTTTTAATTACCGCATTCAATTTTTTAGCATTGTCTGCTTGATGTCTTTGTCAGCTATGTACTTTTTCTAGCTTCTAGTACTTTCCGCAATGACTGAAACTGATAATTTTCTATTTTTTTACTCTATATACAGTTCACTGGGCGTATCTTGCACTGTCGTGAGTCTAGAACGGTGGGGCTCTTATATAGATTATAGCTGACTGAGGATGAGAGGTCAGTACTTCGTGATCTCGGATTGTACTGGATATGTTACATGCCTGAGATCATGACCAACAGGGGTCTGATCTCCGCTCTTATAAAGCGTTGGCACTCTGAGACGTGCACTTTCTGGTTTCCCACTAGGGAGTGCACCGTGACCTTGGAGGATGTGTATCGCATCCTCCAACTCCCTATCCAGGGTGAGCTAGTGGATTATTCCACACGCACTGGTATTATTATTTTAACTGAGCTCTCTGGACTACCCCAGGATTAGCTCGAGCTTGCAGGAGGTTATGACATTCCTTGGTTGAGATTTGGTTTAGGCCTTGATAGACTATCCACATTGCTGGGTAGTCTGATATGTGGGATCCTTTTCCCTGATCGTCTGCAGTGCAGTTTTTCTGTTGGTTTTGGTAGTGTCCTTCAGAGTATGGTCTGAGACCATACCGTCCTCGTGTGGGGCCCATGCATGTTGGCCCATGCATGTTGGCCCACATGCATTTCCATATGTTGTATGTGGCTTACCTTGATGGTAAGTCACTTGGTTGTGGTGCCATTTTATTACAGATTTGGGCATGGGATCATAGAGTTGTCTGCCGTCTTGTTGGTGCCCGTGCTCTCCTGGCAGATAAGCCGTATGTTTATATGTATGATGGTGCGATTGTTCAGACCCATATGGGTCATCTTTCATATTGGCGACATCAGCTAGATATGGTTCCATATTTTATCTAGAGGCCATACAGAGATTGTCCCGTTTGGGATGGAGAGAACATCCATCTCCCCTTTTGCTAACAATGAAGATATCTGATTGGTCATGTTAGTGATCATGTACGCCTCTCTTTCGATTCCCACAACTTTTCAAAGGTGAGGGTTAGTAGCAAAGGTTTCACAAATGAATGCAAATCAAGTATACAATGACTACTAAATGAATACTAGAAACGTGATTAATAAAATGTACAAGCAAGAGAAAGGAAGACAAATAAATGCAAACCCCACGATGCTTGAAGCTTCTATTGTTTCTCTCTACTCCTTTCGAAATGCTATTCTTGATGCTCAGTATTGGCGGGGCAACGTCTATGACTTGAGAAGCGTCGAGAATTTGATAATTGAAATGTGTGTGTGTGATCACAAGATGGCTTGAATGCTAGAACCAAACTGACAGAGTAATGGTGCACAAGAGCTTGAAATCATGGATCCTTCAAATGGTTATGAAGGGTTTATTATATAGGATTTGGTGATGATATGAACGGTTGAGATCAATCCCAGAGATGGGGAGATGAATGGTTGAGATCAAAAGGAATAGGAGAGGTCCTCAGTAAACTCCACCTCTTTATTTGGTGAAGAGGAGATAGAGTTTGGTTAACTAAAGAGCTAATTATGAGTTACCTTTTTGAACTGAAGAGGTGGGTGAAGTTACCCATGTGGATTGGAGAGATGGGTGGAGTAACCTATGTGATATGATTGGAGTTATCTCTTTGAAGATAAATGAATATTTAATTCATTTATTTTAATTAATGTTTTCAACATGTGAGATAATTAAATTCTTTTTGATTAAGAATTGCTTTATTGAATGAAATTAAATTAGTTTAATTGAAATTAACTTAATTGGAAGAATTTAATTAGTAAGTTTAAATATTTGAATTTAAACTATAGGAAATTGAATTTAATAAATTAATTAATGGTAATTAATCAATTAAAGCTATTTAATTAAATAAAATTAATTATTTAATTAATTTTGAGAATTTGATTAGATGATTTGGGGAATGAATTTAGAGGAAAATAGATGATTAACTAATGATTAACAAACCATTAATTAATAGATAAAAATTAGTGTTTTTAATGTAAAGTTGCAAGCCTGTCCATTTTAGGGTGTCTACATTTGCCCCTTTTTGATGCGATGTGACTTGTCATAGTGTGTCAAAGATTCTTTAATTTTGCCCCAGCTTGCCTCGGCATTTAGTAGGTGTATTTATGCCCCCTCAATAAATTTGAGTGAAATGTCGCGAGACGAGCGTTAATTTGTTGAAATTGCATTTTGTGGAACTGGGTAGCTGACAGATCTGAAAAATACTTTAAAATGCCCCTATAATTGACCTTTGAAGTTTCTGGGGACCAGGAAGAATTTCGGAGCTCCTGGGTGAAATTAGGGTTTTCTGGAACCCCTATAAGTAGCTAAGAGAGCTCTTCATTTGTCACTTTGTGATTTGGAGCTCTTATCTTCTTGGTGAGTTTGTGTTCGATTTCTGCTTTTATTTCCTCCTATTTTCGAGCGATGGCGGGTCTTCCAAGCGTTGTGCATATTTTCGATCGAGTCTAGACCTACTGCAAACCTGCTGGCTTTGGACGCTCTGTGAGTTTTCTCACTTTGCGTGTCATTTATTACATTTAAAATTTGTACTTTTTGGAAAAATTTACATCTTTGCTGCAATCGACTGCAGTTTTTCTGCAATTGCAGTTTAAATGCCGCAATTGCTAGTTTTATGCCGCATTTGATAAAGGTGCTGCACTTGTTCATGTTAATTGCCGCAATTGCCATTTTTGTGCAGCACTTGTAATTGAGGTGTCAAAATTGGTTAAAAGTACTACAATTGTCTCTTTTAATTACCACAATCAATTTTTTAGCACTGTCTGCTTGATGTCTTTGTCAGTTATCTACTTTTTCTAACTTCTAGTACTTTCCGCAATGACTGAAACTGATAATTTTCTATTTTTTTACTCTATATGCAGTTCACTAGGTGTATCTTGCACTTTCGTGAGTCTAGACTGGCGGGGCTCATATATAGATTCCAGTTGAACGAGGATGAGAGGTCAGTACTTCATGATCTGGGATTGTACTAGATATGTTACATGCCTGAGATCAGGACCAACAGGGGTCTAATCTCCGCTCTTATAGAGCGTTGGCACTCTGAGATGTGCACTTTCTGGATGCCCACTGGGGAGTGCACTGTGACCTTGGAGGATTTGTATCGCATCCTCCAACTCCCTATCCAGGGCGAGCTGGTGGAGTATTCCACACGCACTGGTATTACTGCTTTGACTGAGCTCTCTGGACTGCCCTGTGATCAGCTTGGGCTTGCAGGAGGTTATGACATTCCTTGGTTGAGATTTGGTTTAGGCCTTGATAGACTATCCACGCTGCTGGGTAGTCTGATAAGTGGGATCCTTTGCCCTGATTGTCGGCAGCGCGATTTTTCTGTTGGTTTTAGTAGTGTCCTTCAGAGTATGGTCCGAGACCATACCGTCTTCGCATGGGGCCCATGCATGTTGGCCCACATGCATTTCCATATGTTGTATGTGGCTTACCTTGATGGTAAGTCACTTGGTTATGGTGCCACTTTATTACAGATTTGGGCATGGGAGCATATAGCTGTCTGCCATCCTGTTGGTGCCCATGCTCTCCCGACAGATAGGCCGTATGTTTATATGTATGATGGTGTGATTGTTCAGACCCATATGGGTCATCTTTCATATTGGCGACAACAGCTAGATATGGTTCTATATTTTATCTGGAGGCCATACAGAGATTGTCCCGTCTGGGATGGAGAGGACATCCATCTCCCCTTTTGCCGATAGCGGAGATATCTGATTGGTCGTGTTAGTGATCATGTACGCCTCTCTTTCGATTCCCACAGCTTTCCAAAGGCGAGGGTTAGTAGCAAAGGTTTCACAAATGAATGCAAATCAAGTATATAATGACTACTAAATGAATACTAGAAATGTGATTAATAAAATGTAATAGCAAGAGAAAGGAAGACAAATAAATGCAAACCCCACGATGCTTGAAGCTTCTATTGTTTCTCTCTACTCCTTTCGAAACGTTGTTCTTAATGCTCAGTATTGACGGGGCAGCGTCTATGACTTGAGAAGTGTCGAGAATTTGATAATTGAAATATGTGTGTGTGTGATTGCAAGATGGCTTGAATGCTAGAACCAAACTAACGAAGTAATGGAGCATGAGAGCTTGGAATCCTGGATCCTTCAAATGGTTATGAAGGGTTTATTATATAGGATTTGGTGATGATATGAACGGTTGAGATCAATCCCAGAGATGGGGAGATGAATGGTTGAGATCAAAAGGAACAAGAGAGGTCCTTAGTAAACTCCCCCTCTTTATTTGGTGAAGAGGAGATAGAGTTTGATTAACTGAAGAGCTAATTATGAGTTACCTTTTTGAACTGAAGAGGTGGGTGAAGTTACCCATGTGGACTAGAGAGATGGGTGGAGTAACCCATGTGATCTGATTGGAGTTATCTCTTTGAAGATAAATGAATATTTAATTCTTTTATTTTAATTAATATTTTCAACATGTGAGATAATTGAATTCTTTTTGATTAAGAATTATTTTATTGAATGAAATTAAATTAATTTAATTGAGATTAACTTAATTGGAAGAATTTAATTAGTAAGTTTAAATATTTGAATTTAAACTATAGGAAATTGAATTTAATAAATTAATTAATGGTAATTAATTAATTAAAGCTATTTGATTAAATAAAATTAATTATTTAATTAATTTTGGGACTTTGATTAGATGATTTGGGGAATGAATTTAGAGGAAAATAGATGATTAACAAACCATTAATTAATAGATGAAAATTAGTGTTTTTAATGTAAAGTCACAAGCCTATCCATTTTAGGGTGTCTACATTTGCCCCTCTTTGATGCGATGTGACTTGTCATAGTGTGTCAAAGATTATTTGATTTTTCCCCAGCTTGCCCCGACATTTAGTAGGTGTATTTATGCCCCCTCAACAAATTTGAGCGAAATGTCGCCAGATGAGCATTAATTTGTTGAAACTGCATATCGTGGAACTGGGTAGCTAACAGATCTGAAAAATACATTAAAATGCCCCTATAATTGACCTTTGAAGTTTCTGGGGACCGGGAAGAATTTCAGAGCTCCTGGGTGAAATTAGGGTTTTCCAAAATCCCTATAAGTAGCTAAGAGAGATCTTCATTTGTCACTTTGCGATTTGGAGCTCTTATCTTCTTGGTGAGTTTGTGTTTGATTTCTGCTTTTATTTCCTCCTGTTTTCAAGCGATGGCGGGTCTTCCAGGTGTTGTGCATATTTTCGATCGAGTCCAGACCTACCACAGACCTGCTGGCTCTGGACGCCCGGTGAGGTTTCTCACTTTGTGTGTCATTTATTGCTTCATTTATTGTATTTAATATTTTTACTTTTTAGAAAAATTTACATCTTTGCCGCAATCGACTGCGATTTTGCCGCAATTGCTAGTTTTATGCCGCATTTGATAAAGGTGTTGCACTTGTTCATGTTAATTGCCGCAATTGTCATTTTTGTGTCGCACTTGTAATTAAGGTGCCGCAATCACTTAAAAGTACAACAATTGTCTCTTTTAATTACCGCAATCAATTTTTTAGCACTGTCTGCTTGATGTCTTTGTCAGTTATCTGCTTTTTCTAGCTTCTAGTACTTTCCGCAATGACTGAAACTAATAATTTTCTATTTTTTACTCTATATGCAATTCACTAGGTGTATCTTGCGCTGTCGTGAGTCCAGACCGGCCGGGCTCGTATATAGATTCTAGCTGACCGAGGATGAGAGGTCAGTACTTCGTGATCTGGAATTGTACTAGATATGTTACATGCCTGAGATCACGACCAACAGGGGTCTGATCTCTGCTCTTTTAGAGTATTGGTACTCCGAGATGTGCACTTTCTGGTTGCTCACTGGGGAGTGTACCGTGACCTTGGAGGATGTGTATCGCATCCTCCAACTCCCTATCCATGGCGAGCTGGTGGAGTATTCCACACGTACTGGTATTACTGCTTTGACTGAGCCCTCTAGACTGCCCCACGATCAGCTCGGGCTTGCAGGAGGTTGTGACATTCCTTGGTTGAGATTTGGTTTAGGCCTTGATAGACTATCCACGCTACTGGGTAGTCTAATATGTGGGATCCTTTTCCCTAATTGTCGGCAGCTTGGTTTTTCTGTTGGTTTTGGTAGTGTCCTTCAGAGTATGGTCCGAGACCATACCGTCTTCGCATGGGGCCCATACATGTTGGCCCACATGCATTTCCATATGTTGTATGTGGCTTACCTTGATGGTAAGTCACTTGGTTGTGGTGCCACTTTATTACAGATTTGGGCATGGGAGCATATAGCTGTCTGCCATCCTGTTGGTGCTTGTGCACTCCCGGTAGATAGGCCATATGTTTATATGTATGATGGTGCGATTGTTCAGACCCATATGGGTCATCTTTCATATTGGTGACAACAGCTAAATATGGTTCCATATTTTATCTGGAGGCCATACAAAGATTGTCCCATCTGGGATGGAGAGGACATCCATCTTCCCTTTTTTTGACAGTGGAGATATCTGATTGGTCATGTTAGTGATCATGTACATATGATAGATTTCCATAACATCGACAGGGTGATACGACAGTTTGGGGAGCAGCAGGATGTTTGGGAATTGTATGCCTATTTTTCTCAGAGGTTGAGAGATGCTCATGTTTGGGGTGTTGTAGTGTCACTGGATGCTGCTCGCACTGAGTTCTTAGGATTGCTCCCTGTAGCATGGACCTGGCGTTCTACCACTATGGATCCAAGTTTTTCTTGCTTCTGTTATGCTTATGTACTTCCTTTCTGATCTGTTGTTTATGCTCATAGCCTATTTTGATACTTATGTTTTATCTGCTCTTGTACTGATAGTTGAACTTGTCTTTTGCAGGCACTACTCCACAGTATGATGCGCACTGGTTGCAGGACCAGCCTGTTGCACTGACAGATGTCTCACATCCTATTCCTAGGACTATCATGAGGAGAGCTCGTCGGTTACGCCGTGGTAGGGGAGGCCGTGATGGAGAGAGAGGCAGTGGCTGGGGAGGGAGGGATGGGGGTAGAGATGGTGGACGGGGGAGAGGCGGGAGAGATGGTGG
>MU225562.1:801556-815585 GCA_018584345.1 Thuja plicata | reverse complement strand
GGTCCTGGGGGTGCTAGATGTGGGGTTAGGGCTGGTGGTGGTAGGAGCGGGGGTCATTCTGGTGCTCCCAGAGTTGGGTTAGGCAACATTTTGGAGGAGGAGGAGGCCATAGAGGAGGAGGCTCCCTAGTTAGTTCGGAGGGTGCGCAAATGTACCGCTACAGTTTTGGCTCCGAGGGAGGAGGATAGGGTTATTATTCAGGATGTGGATGTTGAGCTTGCAGATGTAGACATAGAGGCTCTTGATGAGTAGAGTGCTGAGACAGAGTCCTCAGGTGAGAGTGGCAGCAGTAGGAGCAGCACTAGGGAGAGCTCCAAGAGTGGTGATGATTCACTGGTGCTGAGACAGAGAGGAGGTGAGGGGATAGGGGACAAGACGGAGGATGGTGACATGGATGCGGCGATGGGAGGTATGGATGATGATCCCTCAAAGGTGGAGCGCCTTACCCAGCAGGTTTAGGATTTGCAGGTCCGACTTACCCTATCTAATGCACGTGCCATTGCTTTAGAGTCTTGGGTTATGACAGCTAAGTCCCAAGAGCAACAGGCTCAAGCTGAGGTGCTCTCATTCATTGACAGTGTACAGGATGTTGCACAGAGAGATATTTTGGATAGATATTATAGATCTGGGCGAGAGGCTCAGAGAGAGATAGAGTATTGGAGATGACACTATGAGGGCACAGTCCCTACTGTAGAGAGGGTTCTTAGTTATACAGCATCACAGAGATCCAACAGGGCTCAGTGTTCCCAGAGTAGTGGTGTCAGAGCTCCTGAGTCTTATCATAGGATAGATTCTAATATGCCTCCCCCTCGTGCACCTCCTGGCGAGGGTGAGGGTAGTTCCTGCTGATTTTGTTCCCTATACCATTTTTGTAGTGGTTCATTGTATACCCTGAGTAGTACCATTTTTGTATCTCAATACACTGATACACACACACACACACACACACACATGTTGATTACCTTCTTTGTTCAAACTTGCGACTTTTCATTTGTACTCAAATATTTTGATTTACATGAGATGTAGCTATGTTTTGATATGATGTGCATTGGTTTATTTGATATATGCATGATTCTATATGTTGATGGTATTTTTAGATAATTAGGTGTATATGCATTTGTTTTATTATGCAAACTTATGTATGGATGATTTACTTTTCCTATGATACTGACAGGTCATGCAGGATGGTGTAAATGAGATGTATGTTTATATGAGATTCTTATGGATGCATGTGATGTTTATGTTTTATCACGTATGCAATTACCATGTGTTTTTCATTTTTTTTTATGCACTTTAGAATTAATGCAATCTATTATGCACAAAATATCTATGTAATGCATGTCTTAGTTAGAAAGAAGTTAGTTTGGATAGATGTGCCTTGAGATTGATCTAATAGAATGTAATGATAGAAAAGTTTGTTTTTTTTGCATTTTGTGGATAGATATGATTTGATAGATAGGAAGAATGTCCCAAGTCGCTGCCCCTGTCCCAATAATTGTCATCATTGAATCTTTTTTTTTTGTATTTTCTGATATTCTGGAAGAGCGTCCAATGATCCAGATCACATACCATCTGGATACTTCCACGACCTCTTGATAGTAGAAGGAGTAGAGAGATTTAATAGAAAGAGACCCATAGCACACCCAAATATTGACCATCTAGATTCGACTATGTTCCCTATTTGAAAAGAAAGAGAGCCAAAAGCACCCAGATATTGACCATCTGGATACTGCTTGTTCTCTGAATTAATCTAAAACAAAGAAACCAAGATAGAACTCCTATGTACCCAGAGTCCATCTGGATAATACCGTGAGCTCTTGATTTCTGAAAGGGAAAGCCAAGCAAACAAGATAGAACTCCTACGCCCCTAGAGTCCATCTAGATAGCATCATGAGCTCTTGTTTGTAACATAAAGGGAAAGACCATAGAAACCAAGATAGAACTCCAAAGAAACTCAAAGTCCATCTGAATATTTCTACGAGCTCTTGATTCTATAAAGAAAACAAGCAAACTAAAAAGACAAGGAATGTCCAATTCTTTCCCAGGTTTAAGCTCAGATCGTGGAACTGCATGGCTGCCAGATAGGTGATAGTGCCTATCACATTTATCCTAAATCATCATGGCCCTGAAATCAAAGTGAACATTCAACAGACATCAATCAAACAAAATAAGTCCTGATCTATCATAGCTACTCTCCTCACATGGTGGATCCTGGAGTAGCGTAAGAACATAACCCTAAAATATAGACTTACATCTGACCGACTTGACTGACCTAGTCAACATTTGTGTGTGGTTCCTTGATGCAGTTGGATTCTCTTGATTGGCTCAAACTCTTTGGATAGGCTTGATTGGCTTGATTGCTTTGATCGTGCTGGCAGTTGATCACACTGTGTCAGATGGGCCCAATGCTTGTTCGCAAAGCTCATGATTGTGACAGTATTGATTGATAGATTTGATTGCTTCTATCATGTAGGCAACTGATCAAGCTGTGTCAGATGTGCCCAATGCTTGTTCACAAAGCTCATGATTGTGACAATTGATAGTTTGGCTTGCTCGCCTGTTGTTTATTGATTGAAATGATAGATTTGATAAAGCTGTGTCAGATGAGCCCAATGCTAATTTGCAAAGCTCATGATTGTGACATTGATTGACTAGGCATGCTTGCCCTTTGCTCTTTTGGTAACCGAGTTGGTTTTATTGCTTTGGGATTTTGCAATTTTTTGAATGTTTTTGATGAAGATTGATTTTCTCTTGATTTTTGATCTTTTTAGGATTTTTGTTGAGTTTTCTTATTTTTAGGATTTTTTAGGACATTTGGAATTTCCCCCTAGTCTGGTGGACCAATATACAACCATGGGTAGGTGCTTGGTGCTCAGCAGGGTTTGCACTTGTGGATATAGCTTTGGATAGTCAGTCTTGCATTTTGAAGTGTGCTCAAGCTTTTGGAGCTCATTAATGGTGGAGCTGGATTTGAACACTTGGCGTCTGTTTGCCAGGTTTTCACCAAGGTACCTACTCAATAGCGCCTGATTTCCAGGTTTTGACTAAGAGAGTGATTTTGTTTTTCTCTTTACTTTTTTGCTTTTTTTCTTTTTTCGTTGTCACCAAGGCACCTGATTGCCAGGTTTTCACCAAAGTAACTTTTGAATTTTCTGATTTTTTTTTTGTTGTTTTCCGAATATGTAGATAAGTTCCATAACCATAGAGTCTTTAAGGGTAGAACCTCTTCAGGTGCATGCTGTTGATGTAGCCGGGGAGCTAATCTCCTTTTGGTGTGGCTAGGATGAATGCCCCACTCTGAGTAGAGTTGACAATAACAAATGGTCCTAGCCAGTTAGGCTCAAACTTACCAGGTTTGACTTGCTCTGCTTGATTCTTCTGATTTTCCATGAGGAAAAGGTCTCCTACCTCAAATGTTCTTGGCTTCACCTTCTTATGATAGTTCCTTCTAAGGTGATTCTAATAGCCTTGTAAGTGGTCAAAAGCATGTTGCCTTCTTTCATCTAGTAATTCTAGCTCACTGAGCCTTGCTACTCTATAGTCTTTGTCTGAAACCAAGTTCTTTAAGGATACCCTTAGTGATGGGATTTCCACTTCGAGGGGTAATACCACCTTTGTTCCATAGACTAGGGAGAAAGGAGTTTCTCCTATAGGTGTTCTCACACTAGTTCTGTATGCCCATAATGTGGGGCTAAGCTATAAATGCCAGTCGCGTCCTGATTTGTTTACTGTTTTATTTAGAATCTTCAAGATTGTTTTGTTGGTAGCTTCTGCTTGACCATTCCCTTGAGGGTAGTAAAATGAGGAGAACCCTTGTTTGATGCAAAACTATTCACATAGTCTTCAATGTCCTTGTTCTGGAAAGGGGTCCCATGATCTGTCAGGATTGTTTGTGGGATCCTGTATCAACAGATGATGTGGTTAAGTATGAACATCGCTATTTTATTTCCAGTGATGTAAGTGAGGGGAATTAATTCTACCCACTTTGTGAATTACTATGTTTCTTCTATGAGGTACTTGGGTCTGTTTGCTGAAGAAGGTGTTATCTTACCCACTAGGCCAAATCCCCACATTGAAAATGGCAATGGTGATGTGATGGGATTCAATTCCTGGGCTGGTGCATGGATGAGGTCTCCATGGACTTGACATTGTCTACACCTTTGAACATGTTTGTGTGCATCTGTCTCTATTGTGGGCCAATAGTATCCCATACGGATGATCTTCTTAGCTAAGTTGTTGCCACCTCCATGGGTTCCACATATTCCTTCATGCACCCCGTACAAAGCTTTCTGGGATTCCATGGAAGTGAGATATCATAGTAACGTTCCATCTAGACTTTGTCTGTATAAAGTAGTCGAGATGATGGCATACCTAGAGGCTTGGCAGATTAAGGAATTTCTCTGGTTCCTAGACAAATTGGGAGGTAAGACTTGGTTTTGGAGATATTTGTAGACATCTTGGTACCATGGGGATTCAGGACCAACAAGGACACATGCTGATTCTATGATAGATGCTTGATGTGATGGCACCAAGAGTTTCTCCACTAGAAACTGGAATTTGGTATCATTACCTGGCATATCAATCAAGGATGCTATGGTAGCCATCACATTTTCTACTTTGTTCTGTGCTCTTGGGACTTGCTTGAAGAGAATGTAATGGAATTTGGTGCGCAGTCTTTCCATTTGGGCTCTGTAAGTTATGAGCTTCTCATCTTTGGTCATATAATCATTGTTAACTTGACTAATGACCAACTGCAAATTGCCAAAGACCTTCAGGTTCTTGATTCTCCATTAGATTTCTATCTTTAGACCGATGACCAGTGCCTCATATTCTACTATTTTGTTGGTGCATGGGAAGTTGAGTCTAAAGGACTTTGGAATTGTATCATGATCTGGTGTGATAAGTACTATCCCTACCCTCGCACCATGGTTTGTACACGATCCCTCAAAATAAAGTTGCCATACTTTGATTGCTGGTTGTAGTTTCATGATAGATTCGTCAGGAAAGTCAGAGATAATAGGTTGGTGGTCTTGAATTGGTGCCTCTGCCAGTTGATCTGCTATCACTTGTCCTTTGATAGCCTTTCTGTCTACGTACTTAATGTAAAACTTGCTCAAGATCATTACCCACTTTTCTAGTCTTCCCGTGAGTGATGCTTTGCTTAATAGGTATTTGAGAGGATCAATATGTGTGACCAATTTCATTTGGTGACTCAACATGTAGTGTCTTAGCTTCTGGGAAGTGAACACAACTGCCAGGCATGACTTCTCTATTGATGTGTAGTTCAGCTCATACCCAACCAAATTCCTACTTAGATAATAGATGGCCCTCTCTTTACCTTCGTCATCATGTTGTGCCAATAGTACCCCTAACACTGATTCCATTGCTGAGATATATAGAAGCAATGGTCTACCCTGTACTGGTGGTACCAATATAGGTAATTTAAGAAGATAGTCTTTGAATATCTGAAATGCCTGTTCACATTGCTCTGTCCATATGAACTTGATGTCTTTATGCAATAGATGTTGGAAAGGGTGACACTTGTTTTCCAGTTGAGCTATGAAGTGTCTGATCAATTGTAGCCTTCCTTGTAATCCTCATAGTTGTCTCAGGTTCAATGGTGGAGGCATCTCCAATATTGCTTTGACCTTTGCTAGGTCTACTTCAATTCCTCTATGTGATACTATGAACCCTAGTAACTTTCCCGTTGTGACACCAAATGCACACTTTTTTGGGTTTAGGCGGACCTTGAACTCCTGCATTTTGTCAAAGATGGGTCCCAAAACCTGTAGATGATCTTTTCGAAGTATGGACTTTGCTAGTATGTCATCCACATAATATTCCATTGTCTTATGAATGAGATCATGGAATATAGTTGTCATGGCCCTTTGATATGTTTCTCCGGTATTCTTTAAACCAAATGGCATGACATTCCAACAATATGTTCCCCAAGGACATGTGAAAGCTGTCTTGTGTTGGTCTTCTGACGTGATTCTTATTTGATTGTAACCTGAAAAGCCATCCATTAGGGATAGTATTTGATGTCTGATGTTAGGTCTACTATCATGTCAATTTTTGGTGAAGGAAAGTCATCCTTGGGACATGCTATGTTGAGATCCCAGGAGTCTGTGCAAATCTATATTTGACCACTGTATTTTGTAACTGGTACCAGATTAGATATCCAATTCGCATATGGTATAGGTCTAATGAATTTAGCATCCAAGAGCTTTTTCAATTCTACTTTCACTAGTAATGCAACGTGAGGATGCATCTTTCTTAGCTTCTGTTTGATAGGTTTTACGTTGGGTAGCAATGGGAGATGATGTAATACTAACTCGGGATCCAACCCTGGCATATTTGAGTAAGACCATGCAAATTTGATCATTCGTGCCTTGAAGAAACTTATAAATTGCTCTCTCTCTTCAGGAGTGAGTGATTGCACTAGGTATATGTTCCTTGGGTTCTTGTCATCCCCCAAGTTAACTTCCTTTGTCTCTTCAGCTAGTAGTGTTGATTTCTCCTCTGTCAGGGGGAGAAATTCCTTCTTTCCATCTTCTAGCACCTTAGTGAGGTTTTCACCAGAAGATATGTCTTCTTGTAGCTTTTTATTCTTTTTTTCTTTTTTCTTTTGTGGACTGGAAAGAGGAGCTTCCTCCCCAAAATATGTTGCACTATCTAGGTTCAAGGAGAATCCTTCCTTGTGATCTCCTGATGGTATGCCTTCCCTCAGTCCCATGAAATGAGCTATAGCCTCATCATTTTTTAAGACATCAAGATCAAGTGGTCCTTGTTGATCCCACTCTATAAGGTCAGGGTGTACAAGATAGACACTTTCACTACTATTTGGCTTCAGTTGACTAAAGGGGACTACTGATATGGTGCCTACGAAATTGGACCATGATGAGGACGCACCACTTGAGGTTTGATGAATGATATGTTTGTCTATACAAGGTTGTTCAGAAATAGTCAATTGGTCAAATAGGTCTGTGAGATTTATGACAATGTCTAACCGAGGGGAGTAATCTGGGATTGATGGTTCAGAGTCATGAAGGGATCTCCACTCATACTCGTGGGAGTCAGCCTCTATAGAATGTTTGTCTGATGTCTAACTTCCTTGGGTATCATCGATTGCTATATGTAGGTTTATGAGGGATTGTGTGGTTCCCTCTTTGGCAGGCAACATCTATGCTAATATGTTTCTTATTAGGACATGCTCTGTGTTGTGCCCCCGGTGCATCTCTACTATTTTCTCATAACTTTCTTGAATGTCTTGGACCATAGGACTGGTGCTTTGTTGTCCATATCCCAATCCTCTTTTATTTCTTTGAGTTGGTGGGAGAGGTAATTCATATATGCCCTGTTGCCTTTCCCCTTGTCCAGTTGTACCATTGTACCCAAATCTTTGGATCATTGTGTAACCATTATCGTAGTTTGCCAAGGGTAGTGGTGGTCAAATTGTCTCAGGGGTGTCTTGATATAACCAGGTATTGATGTCTTGTTCAAAAGGATTCTCTTCCACTATGTCTCCCCATCGGACAAAGGTTGTGGGTAGACATCTAAATAGAACTGGCTGTGGAGTTTCTGTTGCAATAATAGGTTGTGGCATGCCATGAGTTCTTGGGCTTTGAGGCATGTGTGTGATATTAAAAGCCTCTTCATATCTATATTCACCATAACCCTTATCTGTGATGGATATCTTGCCTGCTTTCTGTGTGATATCTTTTAGATTTGAATCTGAGGAGGATGAGATGCTTACATCTTGTTTAATGACTATTTTTCCCGTTGCTTGTGTGACATCTTTGGGATTGGAATATGAAGAGGATGGGATGCTTGCATCTTGGTTTGATGGTACCTAGTTATCAGTGCTGATTTGGACCGCATTACAATATTTGAATGGATTGGGATCTCCTTCTATGATGATCTCTTCTCCCTGGTGAGGGAACTTGATGCATTGATGGTATGTCAAAGGTACAGCTTGAATTTTGTGTATCAAAGGTCTCCCTAGTAACATGTTGTATCCCAACTCAAGGTCTAATATTTGGAAGGGTGTGTTTTTTACCATAGGACCAATGCGAATAGGTAGAATGATAATACCCTTAGAGGACCTTTCCTCTTCATCATAGGCTCTAATATTTATCCTCATTGTGACATCAATGCTTGATTCAGAATATCCCATTTTCTTGATTAACTTTAGAGTACATATGTTTAACCCAGCTCCACCATCAACAAGGACCCTATGGACAGTGCTTTTATGGATCTGGACAAGTAAGTGTAGAGGATCATTATGCAAGGGTTTATGCGGCGATACATCATGGTCTGTGAATGTGGCATGTTTGTTAGCTACTATATGGTTGACCATTGTTTGGAAGCTCTCGGGTGTTATGTCCCTTGGGACAACTGCATTCTGAAGTGCTTGGTCAAGTGCCATTTTATGTTGTGGAGATATGTGCAATAGGTCAAACATAGAGATCTGGGTAGGTGTGCGCTTTAGTTGGTCCACTATGCTTGTTTGTGGATCTGAGTTTGCTATAGGATTGGCTGATGTAGTAGCTAAGGATGGTACTCCTTTCAAGATGACTCTAGCATGATGCGTTGTTATAGCACAATTTTTATCTTGGTCTCTGATAGTGATTGTAGCCACATGGCTATCTGAATAGTTGAGGCAATTGATAACATTGTCGCTGTTGGCATATGTATAGTTAACTTGTTTTGTTTGTCCACTAGACCCAGAGGCTTTTCCCTTTTTGTAATCATGAAAGGTATCATTGAATATGGTATGATCAGTTGTGCCTTTGGTTTGTGTATTTGTCACATCGATGACCCCTATGTCAATCAGGTCTTGAATAGCATGTTTCAATCGGTAGTAGTTGGCTGTTTTGTGACCTTTCACACGATGGAATTTGCAGTAATCTTTGGCATTATACCACCTTAATTTGCTTTCATCTTGCTCAAAGTCCCTAATTTCTGGGAGAGTGATAGTGTTTGATTGTATCAACTTGCGTAAAGATGATTATATCAACTCTCCTAATGGTGTGAAATCTCATTGCTGTAATTTAAACCATGGTTTTTGTTGATTCTGTTGTTGACTGTTTGACATAGTGGCCGCTTGTATAGGGGGAGGTTGGTTCTGGGTGTATGCTTGTTGAGTGGGCCCTATAGATTTTTGGTTTGCCACAGGTGCGCCTTGCAGTGACACCTTAGGTTGCACGTAGTTGACTGTCTTTACATCAATGACATTATCGCTAGTGACATTTTTGTTCTTGTTCCACCATTTAGCCTTTTCCGTTGCATTCTTATTTGTGTTTTTTTTGGTGGGATCTACAAGGATTCCTCGTTTGACTAAGTTCTGATCACAATGAACTCCTCTTTCAATGATTTGTGTAAATTTTGGAGCTAACTGTAACTCTGTTGTGAATGACATGTCTGGAATTAGATTGTTAATGAACATGACTATTAAGTCTTGTTCAGGCACATCATATGTTATGCGGTTTTCCATATTCCTCCATCTCTATAGGAATTTCACAAAAGACTCTCCATCTTTTTGTTTCATATTGCAAAGGTCCTTGATGCTGACCTTGCACTCGATGTTATGATGGAAGTGAGCTATGAACTTTTCAGCCAGTTCTCCCCAAGACTAAATACCATGAGGTAGATGTGAGAACCATTCCATTGCTGGTCTAGCCAAACTTTGTGGGAACAATCACTTTAGATATGTCTCATCATGAGCAACTTCGATGCAACTAGCAAAAAACTCTCAGATATGCTCAATAGGGTTGGTACTGCCCCTATACTTGTCAAATTTTTGTACCGAGAAGTGGTTTGGAAATGGAGACATGTGAAGAGAATGGTCAAAGGGGTATGGATATAAATCCTCTGTGGTATAGAATTTAGTTTGCCCCTAGTTTTGCATATCCATCATTTGGGTTTGAAGAGTTTGTATTTGTTGCATTAACATGTTCATTTGATATTGAGACTGGTGCGTGTGGACATTCCTTTGTGCCGTGGTGGGTATGAGGCTGCGCCTCTGTGTCCCTTGAGTAGGAACATAGGATTTCATCCTAGGGACTTGATATTGATTCCCCACTGAGTGATTTGTAACTGGAGGGACATGAGTAGTCCATAGTGGGTTTTGATGTGTTTGTGGTCATGACTGAAACTAGGGTTGATAATGCTGGGGTAGGTATTGCTGCTGCTAAGGTTGGGTTTGAAAGTGGGGTTGCTGTTGTTGAGGTTGGATTTGAGGCAACTGAAGCTGGGGTTGCTGTTGTTGAGGTTGGATTTGAGGCAACTAAAGCTGGGGTTGTTGTTGCGGGGGTTGGAACTGAGGCAACTGAAGCTGAGGTTGCTGTTGTAGAGGTTAAGCTTAAGGCAATTGAAGCTGGGGTTGCTATTGTAGAGGTTGGATTGGTGTCAGTACAGGAAAAGATGTAGCCTTGGGAGGGCCTTGACTGTAAATAGGTCCTGCAGAGATGGATCCTTGCGGGCATGAGGTGTTGACCCCAAGACTAGTGTGAATTGATTACAACAGTGGCATAGTTTTAGAATAGTTGGTGTTTGATGGGATGGAAGGCATAGCATGAGAGCTTGATTGCGCTGGCCATGAGATCAAAGGTGAAGGCATACTAGTGACCATGGGTGTACTTAGTTGCGAGCCTGTCATGCCTTGAGTAGATGATGTGCTGGCCTGGTTTAGGTCCTTAGTTTGACTAGATATTGTCTGCGCTGATGTAGGTAAGATCAAAGGTGGAAAGATTGGAGACACAATAGGTAGTATCTGAGGAAGTTGAGTAGTATTCTGACCTACGAGAGGGTTTTCGGGCCATATAGTTGATACACTAAATTCTGCGAGGAGTTTGACTCCCTTTTTTATTAGCAAGGCTAAGTAATGTTTAGGGTTCCTCTCTACAACAACGTCAACTATCTTAGTGGAGTAGGAATCTTGTTCCACATCTTCAAGTTCTTCTTCTATGATATCTTGGAAAAAGGCAGCCCCACAGGGTTGTTCAATGAATAGAGCAGGACTGGTATTCGCAAAGGGATCATTCTCTTGCTCTGTCTCCCAAGCAGGGAAACGGTTGATATATGACTCGTCAGGTTGAGTTCTAGCCTTAGACCTTGTGTAAGGTCCATCATGAGGTGTTTGAGACATAGTGATGTCCAGGTTTTGTAACTAAAACAAGTGATATAAAGCAAACAAAGAAGAGGATCCTTTCTAAGAAAAGTCCAAGTTATGTTTTGGACAAGGGTAATTCTAAGGATAGATTTTGGTATAACTTGATCTCAAAGTGATGATGATAAAAGATAAGATTTGATGACCTTTGTCTTGGACAAAGTCAATTTCATAAAGATGGTGATGTTTGATATAATGAGATCAAGATATTTCGAGTCTGAGCTTTCAAACTAACAATGTTTTTGACAATAACCGTGCTTTACAAAGAAAGGGTAATCTTTAATTTTTAGAGATTCACACAATGTTCTTCGCATTTTCCTAGGATAAACACTAGTTTTGGACACCAAATGAAGAATTCTTTCAAGGTTTTAAGTCAGAATAGGAATATAGTATATCTAGTCAAATGTGGTACAATTTCACCGATTGTGATAAAAATGACTAGTTGATTTGTGGTAGTTTATCACACAATGCTTCTGATTTACAAGATAGTTGATGTTGACAACCCTAGACTTTAACACGTTTGACTCATTTTGAAATTTTGGATGTTTTGTTTTGCATTTTCAGAAACTGATCAAAGAAACAAGCACAATAGACACTGTGTTTTGAAGAATGAAGATTGAAGAGTGTATGTTCTACAACTTTTTCAAGTTGCAAGGTTATCACAAGGTCTCAACAATGAACAATCAGATTAATCTAGGTCAAATTGGCTTCAGAATACAATGTTATAGGCCCAATGCTTGAATGTCCTTTAGCTCACACAGCAATTGTCATGCTACGAGGACATGAAGGTCCACGACGTAGGTGCCCATGTTTTTGCTGTTTCCAGGTATTGTTGCCGTAGAGTGAAGATCTCTTTCACTACACAAATATCGTGGGATGCATATGTTGGGAATCTTGGGGGGAAATTTTGCAACCCCTTGAACTATAATAAGTTATCTATTTGGAGGTAAAACAAGTTGGCCTCTAATTAACAAGGTTGTAGTAAGGGTCTGTGGTGTCTCTCCAATTGGTTTGTACGTGCGTGAGTCACTTAAGAGCCTAGTTGATCATGCTCGCTCCTTAGGGATAGTCACCTAATCTAGACTATCATCAACACACCTCACTCGAGCTTGGATAGATAAGATAGAACTTTGGTTCGTGCCTTGTTTATATACCGATCAGAAGGATTACCGGTTTAAGGTCATTCTCCGAGGAAGAAGCGCATTCCCCAGACAGGCCTTTCTAAAAAAGTATAAAGGTTTGTAATCTAACAGTTTGTGCAAGTGCACCCAAAACTCAAGACATGAGGTAAATCGATTAAGCTCCAAATTTTGAAATGTGAGCTAAGCTACACCACCATACAAGCACAAATGTTCAAATTTTAAGCCCAAAAGTAGGTGTTTGTTTTCTTGTTCAATTTTAATGCACCAAATTGAGAGATTCTTTGTCTTTGTTTAGTTTTAATCCCCACGTCAATTTTAAGCCCAAATCCAAAATATGAGGTGTGATATGTATTGCAAGCACTGTTCTTTTTAAACCCAAATCGACAAATGAATTCCTTTTAGTTTTGTGTTGTTTAAACAGGTTAGTACCAAAAAGAATTATTTGCAAAAATAAGGATATAAGTAACTTTGAAATAACGAATGATGCTTACCAAACTTACCCTTCTCTATCCTTGGTAACTTTGACCCAATCCTGCACATAAACCGAATAGAATGTCAATTTAGAAATAGATGGGCAGAAGATTTGAATTTGATGTTGCAATATTTCCTGCGATTGCGACAATCTTCTTGCAACTACGGTAATGTTCGGTCAATTGTGGTAAATAACTGGCAACAGCAAAAAAATGTTGTCGATTGTGGCATAGATCGGGCAACTGCGGCAAAATGTTGTCGATTGCGGCACAAATCGGGCAACTATGGCAAAATTCTTGTGATTGCGGCATGGATCGGGCGATTGTGGAAAAATACCAGAGGAAAGAAGACAAGAAATGGACAGAATAACTGTGAAAGCCTGCAATCAATTACGGTATTAAACCAGTCGATTATGACACAGTCTTTGTGATTGTGGTAAAATACCAGCAACTGCGAAATACAATAAATATCAAAGAAAAATCAGATTTTTAAATTACGACCATATGGCCATGGTTGATTAATCTGGTTCTTCGTCTGCAAGAGGTATTTGGGTTGTTTGTTTCACGTTGAGTTCACCAAAATGTATGCCTCTCTTTTGATTCCCATAGCTTTCCAAAGGCGAGGGTTAGTAGCAAATATTTCACAAATGAATGCAAATCAAGTATACAATGACTACTAAATGATTACTATAAACATGATCAATAAAATGTAATAGCAAGAGAAAGGAAGACAAATAAATGCAAACCCCATGATGCTTGAAGCTTCTATTGTTTCTCTCTACTCCTTCTGAAATGCTATTCTTGATGCTCAGTATTGGCGGGGCAACGTCTATGACTTGAGAAGCATCGATAATTTGATAATTGAAATGTGTGTGTGTGATCGCAAGATGGCTTGAATGCTAGAACCAAACTGATGGAGTAATGGCGCACGAGAGCTTGAAATCTTTGATCCTTCAAATGGTTATGAAGGGTTTATTATATAGGATTTGGTGATGATATGAACGGTTGAGATCAATCCCAGAGATGGGGAGATGAATGGTTGAGATCAAAAGGAACAAGAGAGGTCCTCAGTAAACTCCACCTCTTTATTTGGTGAAGAGGAGATAGAGTTTGGTTAACCGAAGAGCTAATTATGAGTTACCTTTTTGAACTGAAGAGGTGGGTGAAGTTACCCATGTGGACTAGAGAGATGGGTGGAGTAACCCATGTGATCTGATTGGAGTTATCTCTTTGAAGATAAATGAATA
>MU225562.1:774736-792793 GCA_018584345.1 Thuja plicata | reverse complement strand
ACAACTTTGTCTCCCACTTGGAAATGTTGAGCCACTCAACATTTAATGCCAAGTTTGACTCAAAATTGGTCATCCCCTCAAGCCTATGTGTCCCTTATGTGGCTCTTATGTGGATGCCACATAGATGACACATCATCCAAGCCTCTTCCTCTCTCCCAAAACTCTATAAATAGAGGCCTTCTCCTCTTCATTTTCCATCTCTCATATTTGCATTGTTATTATTCTAACATAGCTCTAGATTTCATGTTTTCATATGCTCTTAGTCTTTTATGCTTAATTCACATAGATATCACATGCTAGGCTTCAATTTGGTGAATGAATCTTAGCTTCAATCTATTATATGCATATCATCTTCATAGTTAGTTTAGATCATCATTTGAAGAATTTGAGACTAGTTCCTCATACTAGCTCTTGAATTGCTTCATTTATTTCCATGCTTGCATTCCATTTAAGGATCCATTGTATTTAGTGTGTTTGAGAGAGCACACCTACATTTCATCAAAAAGAACAAATCAAACAAGTTAAATAGGGTGCTTACTTGTTTCAGTTCAATCCGATGTTATGTTGAGTTCTTTGGTGCTTGCTTGCTCTTTCATATTCTTTTGAATCGATTATATGTGCTAACCCACTAATCTTGTATGTTTGAGCTTACTCCCAACAGATAGAAAATTTCACCATACACATTCTGGCATGCCCGATGGGACCCACATCCCTAAAATTTTCTAACTTCTTATCTTTCTTTCTTCAAATTTTGCCTAGCACGCGGATCAACGTCTGTGTTTTACGTAGAGGCGTCTGCGCAAACACTGGTTCTCTATGAACCACCGTTCGGTGTCTCCATAGAACTCGCCTTTGCGAACTGAACTAGCATCTACACCTGGCCTTGTTAACTTTGAGATTTTCCCAAAACATTAGTTGTTATTTATAAAGATTTTTGGTTTTCCCACTTTTTTTTAATATTTTAGCTCTCTGTTTTTTAGCACAGATCAATCTAACAAGCAGTTATAATGCCAAAATTTTACTAAGGGAACAAATCTTGATAATATATTTAAGAACACTAGATTTTAGTTGTTTGGATAATCTTAAATGGGTAAATTTGATTAGATTAAAGACTAAAAAGAAGGAAAATTTAACTTTTTTTGCTATCTTTTTGTGCTTGTAGGTACAATAGCGTGTGCGTAAACGCTGGTTCATGAACTAGTGTCTGTGATTCGCAAACCAACATTTTTTTTTCAACCGGCATCTGTGTTTCACAAATTGGCGTCTCCAACTAGTATAGCAACTTACTAGTTTTCTCTGTTTCTGGCCTATTTTCTGCATTCTCTCATTTTTTAGGCTAAAACAAGAACTAGCGTCTGCACCCTAAATCGGCGTCTGCGCTCTATCGAATTGTTTTAATCATTTTCTAACAATTATCTAGTGGTTTTTTTGTATTTGTGACGCTTGCCAAAGGGTTAAATTGAAACTACTGATCAATTGTTTTGTAGCACTGCTTGTCAAAGACACAACTTCAAAACTACTCACATTTTTCTTGCAGGTTTCCTCACATCAAAATCGACCAAACGATCGTGTTTGTGTTAATATTTTTTAGGCACATAGACTAATTAGTTAGATTTTTTTGTCTAATCCTAAGTGAGTGTTAGGGGATTATGCTCTCTTCCCTTTTGGGAAGATCAAAAACCTAGACACACTTAGTGTTAAATAATTGAATCTTTTGGGAAAGAACAAAGTTTGTCTTGCATGCTTATGGAGAAAACAATACTGGATAGGAGAGTATGCTCTTTTCCACTTGCAGGAGAATCAGAAATCCAGACTCCTTTTTTTTGCCAATCCAATTTACTTTGAATCCTTTAGATGGACCTTTTGGTTGAGGAAAAAATCTCCCAGGAATGACCCACATGAGAACGAGGTGTAAGCCACACCACTCTAACTCACGTTAATCAAATTTACTCCTTGGGGTTAAAGCCTCAGGATTCGATTGACATTTGAGCTTATACTCAGCTCTTGTCTAACTTTAAGTGCAGCCTCGCGGTCTCAATCATGTTTACATGACCACTTTTGTCAAGACACTCTATGGGGCTATACGCCTCAATCGTGCTTGTGTGGACATAGAGGATACAATCGAATGGAGAACCTTACTAAACACTCTAGGCTTAGAAGCTACCCGAAACACCCCTGAAAGGTGATAATACTTGTGCAAGGAAGATAGTAACTTCCCCAAGATCACTCGTACATTCATGCCACCCTGAGCATTTGGAACCAGATAATACGACGTCATGACTGGAGCCATTATGTGCTTGGTGACAGTTGTATTATGATTAGCTCTTGTGTGTGTGCCTAAGCTTACGAGCAAGTATTTTCATGCTATACCAATTCCTTAGGTAGATTTTTTGCTTGAAGTGCTTGAAAAACATTTGCAAATCTGAAACACAACAGAATATCCAACATTCAAATTTTTCACGTGCTTGTATCCTTCAAGGTTGCTTTGTCCCTTGTCGGATTTTTTTCAGACACATGCTTGTTATTTTTCAATTTGACTATGCTGAAATTGGTTCTTACCATGGAACAAATCTATTGAAAATTAGAACAAGATCAAACTTTTGCCAAATTATCAAGACAACGTCCCTTTGCAAAGATTTCCTTGGGCTCTAATCTTCAGAATTTGGTCTTTTATGAGATATGTCCTAAAACCTCCAACTATTCATCCAAGATCAGATCTATTTATAGGACATGACTGATTCCAAGAAGCATAAGAAGGTAAAAACCCTATTACCACCCATGCAAAGAGAACAGAAAAACACAACCTGAGAGGCTACCAAGTACCAACACATCACTGATTCCATAAAAAAAGAGATTCATAAATGAGAATAATTTGACAAAGTGATCTACAACAACAAGGTTGCTCATTTCATGGGAAAATATCGTCTAAACTCTACTTTTGTTGGATTTGAGAAATATGACTAGCCGGTTTACCACACCCAACAAAAGTTCCTCCTCTTCTTAAGCTCACTTAGCTTGCATTTTAGGACCTCCCTTAGGTCGTCATCTTTAGAAACACATCACACACTCATCCTAGCATAATCCTTCATTAATCAAATCAATCCTAATCAGCCTAGCATCATCCTAATCATCATCCAAAGCATCCTTGATCATATCCCTCACATGGTATTACATCCCCTTTTGAGTTTCTAAAAACCTACATATTAATCAAACCCCATCCTTGAATGTCCTTAAACTAAGCATTATTTAGGATAATCCCCTTTGTCTTTTGCAACCTCATCACCTTGATCAAAAGATTGGTTTGCATTAAAAAAGAATCTCGTCTGCCAAAGACCACAAGTCTATCTTAGGTAGACAATCATATCCACTTGATCTTGCATTAGGGAAAGAAACCCTTAATCTGTGCATGCACCAAATTCATCCTTAACCCATAGGAGCATATTCATCATTCTAAACGCATCCTAATCCTAGTATCATCGCCCTTAGCTTCCTAGGTGCATCTTTTGCATCACATCTTGCATCTCATATTCCTTTAGTATATTCATTTCATGCTACATATCACATGAGCCACTAAGAAGAGGAAGAACATGGATCCTAATCTTGCCACTAGCTCATCTAATCCTGTGACTGACAACACCAACACCATGGTTACTTATGCGCCTTAGCCCATTGATCAAATTGAACATGTCTGGGTAGACACTAATGAGACTCCCACCCTGAGTACCGTGGAAACATTTATCAACCATCCAATGCATGTCCACATAGTAAATGCCATGAGTGGATGCAATAGCAATCAGGTACTCTTGGACATTCAACAACAAGGACTTCAACTCCCACCTTGGATTATACCCACACTTGTCACACAGCCTATGGCACTTCTAGGGGAATGTCCTTATCCCACTAGAAATGAATTTTTTGATCCACTTCAATGAGCCCTACAAGTGGGAACTCTTATTGTGCAAGTAGTTCATCCCTCCATTCCACCCTCCATCATGCACACAACACCCTCATCTACCTCAGGAGCACCACCTCCTGATGCCACATCAGCAGCACAAACAATACCTCCTATCACTATGCAAGCACCTCTACAAGCCATAGTCGCTCCTCTTTCACAAGCAATCCCAACACTCATTGCAAACTTTCCACCACCACCAGTTAGCACACAACAAACCACCATTCCACCCATCCCTACTCAGTCCGTTCAAAGTGAAACAACCAGTTCACAGCATCAAAGCACCCAAGTCTCCTTGTCTATTTCGCCTTTCTTCACCACAGGCATGCCACCTACCAACGCCTCTAACCAACCCTTATTTCTGCAAGGGTCCACTTTTCCCACTCCACCAGCAATGCAGTCATAATGAATGCCAGCAGTTATACCTCAAATGTTGTTCAACCCAAATCCCCCCATACCACAACCATCCACAAATCCCTTTGTCATACCCCAAATTCCCATCCAACCTATCCAAGAAAAGCAACCTATCCAACATCAACAACAACATCAACCTATCCAACAAAAACAATTACAACCTATCCAATAGCAACAACAAAAACCTATCCAACAACAAAAAGCTATCCAAAAACAACAACAACCAATTCAGCAACAACAATCCATACAACAGCCATCCCAACAACAACAACCGTAGCACCAAATCACCAACCCATTCACATCCCAAGAACAACAACAACCAATTAACACCTTCGCAGCAACACAACCCACCATCTAAACTACACAGCACCCGCAACCAAAAACACAGGGGGAAAATCCCCTCATGGCACAACCACTACAATAGTTTGCTAATCCTTTCATCCAACCCATGCAACAACAACAAACTCATTTCACCAATTACATAGCCATGCCATCTTCTATTGCATCACAAACAATTCCACCTCCACAACAATTCAATGTTCCCACTGGGGGTATTCCACTGCAAAACACCTATCCTCCATCGTATATAGGTGCGCAACAGGCTCATCCCATCTATCCAATGCCGCAGCAAATACAAGCATATTTCCAGCAGTTGCAACAATCTTATCAAGCGTCAGTGCCTCCTCCACTATAATATTCCCCTCAACCACAACTTCCACCACAACAACCCATATACGTTGACCAGCAACCATCATACCAAACACCACAATATTCCCCACAAAATCCTCCATATTCGCCATTCGATCCATATCAGGTTCAAGGAAACCATGCAATCACGATTAACAATCCTCCCCCGCAAATCAATCATGAATGGGAGGAAATGAAGAATGCTCTCAAGGAGCTAAAAGCTGGGACAAAGGCTAAGAAATTGAAGTTTGATGAAGTATGTCCTTATCCATTTGATTGATCCATCACTGCTATACCTTTCCCCAAGCGCTTTGAGACCCCAAAATTTGATAAATATTGGGGAAAGGGAGATCCTGTGAGTCACATGAAATAATTCGACATGGCCTACCAAGAAGTGGCCTATAGCGATAATTTCCTCATGAGACTATTTCCCAAAAGCTTAGGAGGAACCTCTCTTAAGTGGTTCTACAAAATCTCGTATGATACAGTCTCTACTTTCGCTGAATTATCTGAAAATTTTGTGGCCCAATATGCACATAATGTCAAAAATGAACTCTCACTCCTTGACCTATGCAATTCCAAACAAAAGGGAGGAGAGAGCCTGGCCGATTATCTTCAGTGCTGGAAAGGGCTTACTACAAAGTTGTCTTACCAACCCCCAGACCAACATCTTATTAAAATCTTCATTAACAACCTCCATCCTAAGCTTTCCTATCACATGTGCATGAACTATATACAAACTTATCATGACATCAAAATCAAAGGTATGGATCTTGATCTAGGTCTTGTAGAAGAGGGTGTCATCAAGCACTACAAAGAATCCCAGCCTGACAAACATAACAATGATTGATCACGATACTGGAACAAGAAAAAAAATGCAATAAAAGATGGAGCCACTAACACCAAACACGTTCAAGTTGTGGTAGCCAGTCCTAATGCACCTACCCAAACTTATTATCAAGCACCACCAATGTACCCTCAACCTCCTCCCATGTATCAACAACCCAATCCTATGTATTCCCAACTGACTTACCAGTCAAACATGTGCCCTCAAGGTGCGACTATCTATCCCCCTCTGGGGACATCATATCAACACAACTATCAAGGTCCTATGAATAAGACAAATGCTATATCAGTTCCACATGGAAAACAAAAACCTCACGCTTTGAATGTGCCATAATGCACGTTTACCCCTTTGGGTGAACTCATAGATGTCATCTTCCACAAGGTGGTCCAAGCTAACCAAGTCGTGTATCCCAAAACATAGCCATTTGAAGACTCAACTCCTAAGCCAACTTGGTATAAAGACAACAAGTACTATGACTACCACCGTATTAAGGGACACACCACCCTCAAATGCATGAAGCTAAAACACTATATTTAGGATCTCATTGACCGGAAGGAGATCGAAGTGGACTCTCCTCCCCAATCATCACCAAATGCGGGCCTTAAAATTTATCAAAATGCATTCCCTAAACACACTTCAGGTACAGGCCCATGCAATCCTACCCAGTCCTCTAATCAGGGGAAGGGTAAACAAGCATAAAACACTGACAAAAAATATTATACCAATGCATATATCAACTACGATAATCTCATCAGCTGCATATACCAAGTCCAGTCCTCTATCAATTTCATCCATGTCAAGGGTGCTAATAACCAATGCACCATTACCACTCATAGAGGTAGAATAATAGTTGTAGGTACTGGTCCCGCTCCATCTACTGGGACCCAATACAACATTTTGGAACACCTAGAGGGAATATTCTAGCCCAAATTTCCATCCTTGATCTTCTTCGCACATTACCCACCTATCAAAAGATCCTCAATAAAGCCTTGGAAGAATCCTGTGTTCCTAGCGACATCAACCTCACTGAATTCCAGAACCTTGTTGGACACCTGTCTGCATCTTGTTGGGTCTCTTTTAAACCAACAAACATTCCCTCAGAAGAAACTGATCATAATCTCCCACTATGTATTGCTGTCATGGTTAAAGATTTTTCCATTAAATGGGTCATGATAGATAATGGTTCGGCCCTAAACCTATGTACTCTAAAATTCATAAAATAGTTGGGCTGCACTGAAGCTAATATAACAAATGATGTCATCATAATAAAGGCATATGACAATCTAGAGCATACTTCTGAAGGCACCATATCATTGCCCAATCAAGTGGGCCCAATTATCCAAGATACGTTATGTCATGTTGTTGATCTTGACCTTCCCTTTAACATCCTCCTTAGGCACCTATGGATTCATTCTATGCAAGTCGTCCCCTCCACCTACCATCAGTGTATCAAATTCCCATATAATGGCACTGAGGTCACTATCTGCGTAGACCCCAAGCCCTTTGCATACTGCAACTCATTGGAAACATCATTTCCACATTCCAATCACTATCCCGGGATTGATATTGGCACCTCTATCACCAGTTCATCTCAAACCCATTCAGACCCAGAAACAATCCTCTCTTCCACCTTATCCATAGTCAAGATCAATAACAAAGGTTGTGGTGAGTACAGTTTATCTGATGCCTTCACAGTTGGAGCACTGCCAATTGATCCACACACTCAAGGCCGCCGACCTAATCCAAGCAAGACAGAACCAGAAATGACCAAGGTGCTATAATTCGGTTCTACCACTTTTATCTCAAAAGGTACTTTGACTGGCCAGGAAGTGAAGTGACACCAAACATCAACCAATGGCTCTATAAAGATCCACCACCCAAGGACACAAATTGCCTCAATTACTTCAAAGATAAGTACCTCACAACTCACAAACTGGTGACAGAAAAATGGAACTACCAAGGAGGTGGCCTTGGTTATGACGAGCAAGGTATGAAAGATCCTATTATACCTACCTAACTAGAAAAGCATCTGGGCCTTGGCATGGGCTCTGACACAACTGGGGGCACCAACAAAAACATTTTTGCCTCAAGTCCATCCCTGGGTGTAATCACTGACATTGAAGATATCCCAGAAGAGAAAGTTGTGAGGGCCTATGATAATGTTTTTGACGATGAAACCTTCCTGGGCAATTGTGTCCTACAACAACTCTCCATCCTCTTCATTGACCTTCCCCTCTGCCATCCTGAACTCATAGACTGGGACCAACCAAGTTTCATGCACATTGATGAGTTCCAAAGTGAGGACGTGCTCCTAAGATTTATCGGAGCAATTGAGCAAAGCAGTGACTGGGGGAAATTCTCAGCATATGTCTACAAACTAGACCCAAAGACATACTTTGGGGAAGAGGAGAACTTCAGCCACAAAAATGAAATAGAAAATAAAAAATACAAAAGAGAAAAATTGATCCCCTAGTGAAAACCCCTCTGGGGTGTTATCTGATCATAAATTAGTAAAAAAAAATGGTGTATCCCTTGGTGAAAACCTCTCTAAGGCACTAGAGGATGAAGATTCTCCTCTTCCTCTGATCCATGATTATAGGCTTGAACAGTTGTCAATTCTCATCAAAGAAGAAAAACCTATCAAGCTGGGCACCAAAGAGAATCCTGTCATCACATACATAGCAGCATCTCTGACTAAAGAAGAAGAACAAGATCTTGTCACCCTCTTGAAGGAATCCATAAACAAGTTTGCCTGGTCTTACTCCACATGCCAGGACTAGACCCCAAACTAGTGGTGCATCATCTTGTAGTAGACCCACACATTAAGCCTTTAAAGCAAAAGCACATAAATATGCACCTGAAAGTGGCACTAGTTATCAAAGCGGAGCTAGAAAAGTTACTCCAAGCCAAGATCATCTGCCCCATTGACTATTCTGACTAGATTTCTAACATGGTTCGTATCTCTAAGCTTGATAAATCAATCAGGATATGTACAAATTTCAGAGATCTCAATAAGGCATGTCCCAAGGATGATTTCCCCTTACCAAACATAGACATGATTGTGGATCTCACAGTAGGACATGAGATGTTATCACTCATGGACAATTTTTCTAAATATAATCATATCCGCATTGCAGAAGAAGATCAACATAAGATAGCATTCAAAACCCCTTGGGGAACCTTATGCTATAACATGATGCCTTTTGGCTTGAAGAACACTGGGGCAACCTATCAAAGCACCGTGACAGTCATCTTCCATGATATGATACACACAATTCTTAAAGACTATGTCAATGATATCTTGGCAAAATGAGTTAAGAGGGAGGATCACCTCAATGTTTTGGAGTGCGTCTTTGATAGAATTGGACACTATTGCTTAGTGCTCAACCCTAAGAAGTGTGTCTTTGGGGTCACATCAGGCAAACTCCTTGGGTTCATTGTATCCAGATGAGGCATTGAAATAGATCCAAAGAAGGTACAAGATATCATAGAAATGCCTCCACCAAAAACACTACAACAGATACACAGCCTCCAAGGAAAGTTACAATCTATGCATCATTTTATCTCTCATCTAGCATACAAGTGCGAACCATTCACTCATCTCCTGTGAAAAGATAACACATTCAAGTGGGATCCTCAGTGTCAGAAGAGTTTTGACAAAATCAAAGAATACTTGGCTAATCCACCCATCTTGGTACCACCTGTACCTGGTCGACCACTCATCCTATATATTTCTGCTACTACCACAACACTAGGGGCACTCCTCACTCAGTTGGATGATGAAGGAAAAGAAAGAGCTATTTATTACATCAGTCGAACCATAGTAGGTTATGAGCTCAACTATTCACCTATGGAAAAAACATGTCTAGCAGTTGTCTTTGCCACTCAAAAACTTTGCCACTATATGTTTATTCATACAACCAAGCTCATTTCAAAGGTGGATCCTCTCAAGTATCTACTCTCCAGGACTACGCTCAAAGGTCTAATAGAAAAATGGGTTATGTTGCTTAGCTAGTTTGATATTCAATATGTCGACAGAAAAGCCATTAAAGGGCAAGTCATCATTAATCAACTAGCAGAAGCGCCATTGGTAGATGCATATCCTTTGGTTACAGAATTTCTAGATGAGAATTTGTACATGATAGAAGAACAACCTACTTGGCAACTCTACTTTGATGGGTCCTACATAGCTCATGGTGCAGGGGCAGGAATACTTTTCATCACACCTCAAGGTGACTACATCCCTATGTCATTCAAATTGGGATTTCCCTGCATGAACAACATTGCAGAATATGAGGCACTAATCACAGGACTCTGCATGGCCATAGAATGGAACATCACAAATATACATGTCTTTGGCGACTCCTAACTCATCATCAAACAAGTCCTCGATGAGTATCAAACCAAAGATGACAAATTGACGCTATATAAGTAGATGGTTGACAAACTGAAAGAACACTTCCTCCACTTGCAGATAACACAAGTACCATGCTTGCAAAACAAGGCTGCTGATGCAATGGCCACAATTGGCTCCCTCCTAGAGATTTCCCATGAGTCTACGCAATACAAATTCTTAGTTGAGCAACTTCATACTCCTGCTTATGAGAATGATGAATTAAATTGCGTATGTGTCTTGGTTGGTCCCGAGTCCCCGTGGTACCATGATATCCAAGCTTACCTACAAAATGGTATCATATCTCCTTACCTTACTGCAACCCAATGCCAAAACTTTATCCACAGAGCTTCCCAATACACCCTCGTAGCCAACACCCTTTTTCGTTGAGGTTACCACAATGTGCTCTCTAGTTGTTTAGATGAAAACAAAGCTGCCCAGGCTTTACAAGAGGTACAAGCTGGAATTTGCGGTGCCCACATGAGTGGCATGGTCCTAGCCAAGCAAACTCTACATACAGGGTACTATTGGCCTACAATGGAACATGATGCTTGTGAGTTCATTAAAAAGTACCTACCTTGCCAGCAGCATGCCAATCTGATCCATGCTCCTGCACAGGACCTCAGACCTATTGCACCTCCTTGGCCCTTTTCTTGTTGGGGTTTTGACCTCGTTGGTAAGATTAATCCCCTCTCTTCTGAAGGCCACAAGTACATAATCATAGCTACAGAGTACTTTACAAAGTGGGTTGAAGAAATTCCGCTCACACTCACTACAGGTGTCCATATATCCAAAGTCATCCTCTATCACATTGTTTGCTGCTTTGGTGTACCCTCCACCATCTTCACAGATCACGATACAACATTTGAAAATCAATACGTCAGTGATCTTTATGCTCGCCTCCATATCTATCACCGTTTCTCCAGTCCATATTTCCCGCAAGGTAACAGCCAAGCTAAGGAAACTAAGAAAACCATACTAAAAATCCTCAAGAAAGTTGTCAATGATACTGGTCATGACTGGCATCTCCAGATCAACCCCGCCCTCTAGGCATATCACACTTCCTATTGTACTCCTACTGGCACTACTCCCTATTCCCTAGTCTACGGTGCTGAAGCAGTCTTACCAATTGAGGTTGAACTACCATCTCTCTGAGTATCACTAAGAGGCCTGATTGATGATGAAGATTACCGAGTGGCACGACTGAAACAACTTGATTTACTAGATGAAAAGTGCCAGTAAGCCTATGATCACCTGATTGTCTGTCAAAATAGGCTCAAGAAAAAATACAATAAGAAGGTCCACCCACGCCACTTTCAGGTAGGGGACCTTGTGCTAAGGGAAAATTAGAAAGTGGGTTCTGATCGGGAAAAGAAATGCAAGTTTGAAGTCACCTGTCAAGGCCCATATGTTGTCACTACATGCTTTGGTTCTAGGGAATATAAACTCTCTAGTCTTGAAGGAGAACCATTGAATTATCTTACCAACATCATTCATCTCAGGCGCTTCTGTGCCTAATGGTTGGTTGTTCATTCCAGTTATCTGAGAAAATCCATAAAAAGTGTAAAAAGTCTTGAAAAAAGCACAAAAAAAAATGAAAAATAGTCCTGAAAAAAAGATCAAAAAAGCTGAAAAATGAAGCTGAAAAAAATTGTTGTCCCAGTGAAAACCTGGCAAACAGGCACTTGGGCAACATCAAAAACATCAAAAAGATCCAAAGAAATCAAAAAGGAAAATAAAGAGAAAAATCTCGTCCAATGGTGAAAACTTGGCAATCAGGCACCTTGGACAAGTATGGGTGATGAAAACTTGGCAACAGGCGTCACACATAGTGGATCGTTCCATTATCTATCAAAATCTCATTTCCCTCCATCATCCATATCACATTTCTACTAACCTCAGCATTTCCCATATTCCCTGGGTGTTCACATATCACACGCGTTGGTCTGAAGTGATCCTCCTATCTCATGTCCTGAGCTTTTGTACACACAATCTTGTATATTATTGTCCATACATTGTGCTATCTCAACCCCTAAGCTTCAGTCCTATACATATTCCATCTAGTTTTCTGCTTAGTGTTGCTTGTATATATCTCGTGTCCTCGGTTGGTCTCCTTGCAGAAAATGATAGAGTTACGCTATTAAAATCCTATGTTGGTTCTACAGTTTGATCGCAGTGCACATTTGAACAATCAACTTTGGATGTATCCTTCCTCTCATCAACTTAAATCTATATCATCATTATCTTTGGGTTCTCGTCGGATGTATCCTTCCTCTTGCACTAATCGATTAGCATACTCAACTATCATGCGCATCAAGACAACAACACGATCCAATCAAATCTCGGTAGCAACCTTTGTGCATAATCATTTTAACTAATCACTTGTAATTAATTGCTCAGTTTGGTCCTTGTATATTCATGACGTATCCGGTCTTCTCGCCATCGCACTAACATCCTCGGTCCTTGTCATGCTAACATTCCATGCCTGGTCCTTCATAGTCCTTCTGGCTGGTTCATCAGTTGATCATGACACACAACAAAAATATGGGTCCCATTTCATCCATCGCATCCATTGCATCTAGTTGTCACATCATTAGATTGCATAAGGTTCATTATTAGTTTGCATTACCTCCATCACTTGGTTTTATCAAGTTCTTCATTTATTTGCATATTCAAAATCATTTTAGTGTCTTGCATAATTCATTCATTTTAGATTTATTTTATCATCTTGCATTGTTAAATCATGTACCTCTTGCATAACTAATTTATCTTAGATTCATCTTTAATGTTTAGATTCATTTTAGCGTTGCATTGTTCACACATTTAGATTCATTATAGTCTTTCATCTTGCATTATCATTTAGACTTTTTCATTGTTAACTCATTAATTAAATTATTTAGATTCATTATAGTCTTACATCTTGCATTATCATTTAGAATCTTGCATTGTTACCTCATTAATTAAATCATTTCAATCATTTTAGCCTTGCATTGTTAAATCATTTAAGCTTTCATTGTTAACTCATTGTAAGTCTTGCATTGTTAAGATTCATCTAGCATTCATATATACACATTCATAAAATGTCACATATACATTTGCATACATCCTAAAATCACATCACATCATGCATCCACACACATCAATACATCATATATATAGCATCATCCACCCTGCATACGTCATACATTATATATACATAATCATAAAACCATCCTGCATACACAATGTGTCATACATATACATCACATCCTGCAAGCACCAAATGTCAGTAATCATATAGGCATATGCATCAAAACATCATATAGATCACAGCATACAAAGCATACACCATGGCATCATAAGAGTCCTCATCGATCATATATATATATATATATACATATAAATACATACATATATATATCAAATGTCCATAAGTACGTGTGTCTATCATCAATAAAATACATCATGTGCACCTCGGTGCCAATATACATGTATATCTCAAAATGCAAAAATATGTGTCACATGATCCTCTACCAAATCATGTCGGTGGATGTGAGGATCCATCTCCCTGCTCTGGTGGCAGACATGGTGGCATGCCCACAGATCCCTGTGATGCTGAAGTCCACACTGTGCTCTGAGATTGAGACCTCTTTGAGTACTCTCACCTCTGTCCCTCAGGAACTAGCTGATGATATAATGCACGATAGTGGGATGCCTCTTTGCCTGCCCTATTCGCATCTCTATGAGCTGCGAATGCCTCTGCCACAACCTACCTAGCCCCACCTGCAATGGCTGCCTGTCTTCCAATATCCCACTCAGCCCTGTAAGTCTCAGCTCACCACTGTGCTACATCCCTCTCTGAGGTCAATTCCAAGATCTACTCAGTGGCCTACTCCATCTGCAAGGTCAGAGTATCCAACTGGTCTGCAAGTGTACCAATCTCGGTACATAGCACTGTAGTGTCCTGGGTCAAATAAACCATGGAAAAATCTCCTGAGTCAACCCTTCCCTCTAGGGTATCAAGTGAACCCTCTACTCTATCAGCCTGTGTTGTCTCTATAGTCAGTAACCCCTATATCTGGGTAATCTTAGTGTGTAGGCTCATATCCGATACCTATGCCATGTCTAGCAATCCTTCATGTCTTGCACACTCCGTCTGAAGACTATCTTGCTCTGCGATGATAGTATCATGAGTCTCCTATGCTACGAACCTTGCTGGTGGCCCCTATGGTGCCTGTACCTGTCCCTATACTAGTGGTGGCACCTGTGGCCCCTGATCTGGTCTAGCCCCTGCCTGTGCCTCTGTCTGAGGTCTAACCCATCTTTGTGGCCTCCTCCTTTGACCTACTGTCGAGGTCTCTGGGGCATATCCTATAGCAGTCCCATCATCCACATCCATATCCCCTATCAGCTACTCATGAGTAGCCACCTGAGATGGGTTTGTCAGTTGTAATGGTGTGTGTGCATCCCACCATGCTGTGTACTCATGAGTCATCCCTGCGTCAATAATATCTAGCTGCGCAACAAAATCTAACTGCGCTATGTCCCTCTAGGATGCCCTCACAGTAAGGTAATCTATATACCTGCCCCATGTGCCTACCTCCCTGGTGACATAAGGATGTAAGGCATCCTCTGCCACCACCCCCTGCTGAAGCCCAAATTGTCTCATAACCCTCGAGGGTCTATACCTCTCTATCTAGTGGATGGTATAGAAAATTCAAGAATCTATCCTCAGCTCCTACCGTCCAGTCCATAGCTCCCCATGGCTCGTAGAGTCTATATGGGGTCCAGCAGAAAACTTGCACCTCATCGAGAAATCGCCACCAATATCCAGTCAGACCGACAGAGGAATATCTCAAAGGCAACCTATATCTATAGGTATAGGGCTCTCCAAGATATTGTGCCTCTCACACTCTCATCATTTGGAATACTGTGATGTGCTCCCATGCCCAGACTAACATCAAAGTAACGTATGTCCCCATGTTGCACACCCCATGGTACGCAACCATGTGTAAATCATGGTACAATTGTCCTAAGACAATGTACCCCCAGCAATAAGTAGTGCCATCCTCTAGCATCTCGGCTAGCACCCACGACCATCCCATGCCAAAACCATGTCCAGCCATGTTAGCTAACATGCGCCTGCAGTCAACCCAACCAAATACAAGGCTATCCATCATAATCTCCTGTCAAGTGCTAGCTACTAGGGCATCCAGGTCCTGTATGTGGGAATCTGCCTCATCGGTCTCCTGAAAGTAATCTCCATATAGTGGTCACTATCCTCTAACTGGTACTGAGGAATCTCCCCTCTGATGGGTATCTGAAGGATCTGCCAGACATCCTAGAGCGTGATCGTCACCTCTCTAGTAGGCAAATGGAATGTGGTGGTATCATTGTGCCACCACTTGATCAATGGGGTCATCATCCCATTATGCACCTATAGCCTAGGCCAATGGGGCACATAGTCCAACCCAACCACCGCTAACAAACCCCAGTCATCCTTAGTGAGTTGCAACTCCAACTCCATGGTCGGTGGCTAGTGTTCCCATGATCCTAAGGGAGGGAACTACTCCTGCAAATTTCAAATACCACCATGTCATCCCATCTTACCTCTATTCCTAGCCTAACCCCTCCCAAAATGGGGCAACTTGCCCCTAGGTCTTTCATCGACCCATCCCCGGCCCCCACTGGGTCCCTTTGTTTCCCTTCCCCTCGGCATCTACCCCTTTGGGTGCAGACGTCGATTCAGCTGGAAATGCTGGTTCATACACCGGCATCTCTACCATTCTTTCCCATAGACCAGCATCTTTGCAGACATGAGTCTAGGTTAGGCATCTTCAAAGATGCCAGTCTGGCACTAATGTCTGCAGAGATGCCAGTTCGGGGATCGATGTCTATGAAGACATCAATCCAGGGATCAGCATCTTTGCAGACGCTGGTTCAAGAACCAGCGTCTCTAGTCTGAAACCCCATTTGTAGCATTTATTGCCCCCCTAGCCTACCCAAAAGCATTAAAAACTTTGACAGTAACAAATGCAAGATAACATTGAGTCACTCACTGGTACCGGTCACTCTGCAGGTCTCCCATGGGTGCATAAGCGCTCTCCCAACCGCCCCTTCATACTCTTGTCAGCCATTGTTTTCACTCCAAAGCTTTGTTTTCACTATTCACTATTCACAAATGACCTTCTTTAAGCCCCCCAGCCCTCGTTTTCCCCAAAAAAATTTCCCACCCATTTCCCCAACCCCCATGTATATTTTTGTATAAATCGTTCCATTGTACAACTTCCATACACATAAAATCCAAAAAAAAAAACAAACTAAAAATCGCGAAAACTCCAAAAAAATTCCAAAAACATCAAATGTTCTAAAATATCTTGCAATAAACACTTTGTTCTTTCTGCATCATTTCATTTATCAATTTTTAGTGATATTTTGACTGTTGCGACTGCAATCATGTATTTCACAAAATCAATTTTGTGACCAATTGTCCTTGCTCCCCATCTTGTTCACAACTTTTGCCAGCGCATCTCTTTTAATCAAATCAAATCCAATCCTTTCCCATTAGGATGCATCCTTCTAGTGTCAGCTTATCAAATCCTTCATCCCATCACTCATGTTCATGGCAAGAACTTTGGACTGAATGACTGCTTGGTCATAAGGCCTTCTTTATCGATTTTATTTCTTGGTGTCAGTTTACACCTACTCACCACTACCTCAATCTACTATATCTTGGTGCATTGTGACTGGTAGCTACTGATACATGTAGCTTTTACAGTGTACTTTTGTTTGAGCATCTAGTCCACGCAAAGAAATCTTGTCATCTGTGTTTTCTAACACCTGATGCATACCTCCTATTGCAATATCAAAATCGGATGTGCTCTCCATATTTTTCACACAAATGGATCCCCAATTCTCCTTAGCTTCATTTAACTTCATTTGCATTTTCATAAGGCTTCTATTTATTCTCTCCTCTCCCTTTCTCCTTCCCATTATGTCCTTTTCGAGAAAATCCCACAACATTATCTTTGTTGCGTTCTTTTCTTGAGGGGGCACAACCCTGTACCGTCGTTGCTTCAACACGACTTCTAGAAACCCTCTTCCTCTGGGGAAAATTATTTTCTTGTCTTTGACATAATTTCACTCACGACGCCATGTCAAAGAGGGGCAAAATGTAGACGTCCAAAAATATTAATATTATTTTCCCTCTTATTCCTCTAACTATTTAATTTAATCAATTAAATAGTTTCATTTGCTAGTATAGCTTAAATACTATTCTAATGTATTTCATTTAAATACATTTGTCTCATGAAATTCCCTTTTTAATAAATTTACATTTATTAAATCCTCCATATTCCTAATTCTTCTAAACCAGGATTTATTCAAATTTAATTTGAATTATAATCTAAACCCTAGCTAGGAACCTATTAACCCAACCTAGAGACCTACCCTACTCCCATCACCTCATTTCCTAAGCATATTTCCCCACCTAACTGTCCTCTGATCATGCTTAATAGGTGATTCCTAACCTTTTTAAGGCTAATGGAATTCTCACCCACATGGGGAAATTCTCTCCAAAATGGGCACCCATCCCTCTTAATTTCTTCTTACAATTTTGTCTCCCACTTGGAAATGTTGAGCCACTCAACATTTAATGTCAAGTTTGACTCAAAATTGGCCATCCCCTCAAGCCTATGTGTCCCTTATGTGGCTCTTATGTGGATTCCACATAGATGCCACATCATCCAAGCCTCTTCCTCTCTCCCAAAACTCTATAAATAGAGG
>MU225562.1:757490-774686 GCA_018584345.1 Thuja plicata | reverse complement strand
ACTCAAAATTGGCCATCCCCTCAAGCCTATGTGTCCCTTATGTGGCTCTTATGTGGATTCCACATAGATGCCACATCATCCAAGCCTCTTCCTCTCTCCCAAAACTCTATAAATAGAGGCCTTCTCCTCTTCATTTTTCATCTCTCATATTTGCATTGTTATTATGCTAACGTAGCTCTAGATTTCATGTTTTCATGTGCTCTTAGTATTTTATGCTTAATTCACATAGATATCACATGCTAGGCTTCAATTTGGTGAATGAATCTTATCTTTAATTTAGTATATGCATATCATCTTCATAGTTAGTTTAGATCATCATTTGAAGAATTTGAGACTAGTTCCTCATACTAGCTCTTGAATTGCTTCTTTTTTTTCCATGCTTGCATTCAATTTGGGGATCCATTGTATTTATTGTGTTTGAGAGAGCACACCTACATTCCATAAAAAAAAACAAATCAAACAAGTTAAATAGGGTGCTTACTTGTTTTAGTTCAATCCGATGTTATGTTGAGTTCTTTGTTGCTTGCTTGCTCTTTCATATGCTTTTGAATCGATTATATGTGCTAACCCACTAATCTTGTATGTTTGAGCTTGCTCCCAATAGATAGAATATTTCACCATACATAGCTAAAACATAAAGGTTATACCTAGAGATTTTGAGTTGGTGACCTGGTACTAATGGAAAATCAGAAAAATCAAATGGAAAGAGAAAAAATAGGAGAAGTTTGAACCAAATTGGCTAGGTCCTTACATCATTACATCATTCTACGAGTCCTGAGCATATCAAATATCCATATCAGAGGGCCAACCTCTATCAGAACCCATCGAAAACTTGCATCTATGAAAGTACTATTCATAGCTATCATAGTAGACCCATTTCAAAAATGCAAAAATGCACCAAAAAAAAGGAAAAAAAATTTACCTTGGAGAAAACCTACCAATAATGCATCTTTGGTGACACAAAAATAGAATTACAAGAGAAATAAATCTGTCTTATGGTGAAAACTACTTTGGCGATGCCTTAAGAAAGTACCATGGTGAAAATCAAGCAATCTGACGCCATATGTAAAGATCATTGTTCTACCATAAATCATAACTCCAACTTGGTTTCACTTGTCATTTCACCTCATATTCCATAATAAAACCCATCATGGCTTCATATTTGTCAATATTCCTTATCCTAAACGTCTCATATTCAACACAAAATCAATCCACCATTCCCATTCTGCAATAAATTCCCCATTTTGTCCTAATTGGGGGGCACCACAATGTCATGATCCATCAAGCACTGAAAAAATACCTAAAAGTTGATTTTTTTGAAATGCTTAAAAATCATAAAAAGTCCTAAAAAATATAAAAATTAGAAAAAGACCTTCAAAAGTTCAAAAATATCAAAAAATCATTATGAGAAAACAACAAAATCATTCGCAGAGAGTCTTGAAAAAATTGTCATCAGACAACCAAAAAAAATCAAAAAAAAAAAATGAGAAAATTCTGCAATAAATCTCCTTTGTATATCATTTCAATTCTTTGCATTTCAAAATAGGCATTGAACGACATCATATAAAAAGTTTGAGCTTCAATGGAACCAAGTCAAAGTAGTCAAACTTATCAACAAGTCCTCAGTCAAATTGATCACATTGTCTTGTCTATCAACCAAGTCCCATAGGAAATTCTTTTGTCAAAACAGTCATGTTATCTTCGACAAGGAAGGGAACACTTGAAACCAAACAAAGTAGTCTTACACAAGGTACCTTAAACTTCATCAGACAACATCAAAAAAATGTCAAAATTTAATATCCAAACCACTACAAAAATACAGACACATAATTAGTATGGCTCCTTACTCATTGATTCCAGTTGGTCTTATTATGTTTTGATTTTTTCAAGTCATGTTCTTATGCATATCCATGATTCCATAAGTGATTAGAGATGTCATCATGGTTCATGACTTATCTTTTTGCCTATTGTCTATGGGATTTTGGTCTTGAAGTATTAAAAGAGTCTTTTGGGTGTATGTGGTAAGAGCCTTCACAATCATATGTAGTATCTAATTGAAATAGATAATTCAATTGTGATATGTCGCACATACCTCAACTCTTAATTCTTGACCTAGATAGATCAACCCACATTCCTTTTCAGTTCAAAAGTGCCTGTTAGAATGCAAAAGGGTAATCATGCCTAGATCATTAATTTCTAGGTATGATGATATTCAAGTTTTGCTATAATAAAAGTGACTCAATGATGAAAGGTATTGCTCAAATAAGATGGAATTCAAAGAAAGTTAAAAATAAATTCAGGTTTCAATCAAGATTCATTCTTATTGTCTCTCATTTTCTCTTATTTTCCTATCTATCACAACTAACAATTCTCTTTGTCAGTCCTAACAAAAAATCCTTAACATAAAGTATCGTGATACAACAAAAAATAAAACATACTGCATGAAAGTTTGCATACATCATAAATCATATAGTACAAATCATAAATGCATCCATCCATTGTATAAAAGCATATAAAATACATATAACTCATTTATCACAGTCTATCATTAAATCTGCATCATAGCTAGTCACATCATATATAGTGCATATGAAAATGCAAAAAAATTAAATTAAATACATGACATCACATCATAATAGGAAATTCATAAATTAAGAGGGAGCATAACATAAACCATAGAATCTCATAGAAATCATGTGCGTCACATAAAGCATAAAGTAAATAGATCATAAACATGTCATATAGGGCTGCAAAAAATGCATCATTTATATAAAAATTTAAGTGTATCATGGTACAATTTCATAAGGAGAGCTCACAAAATATATGCAAATAAGTGTTTATATAACATCAACAACTATATCCTCCACCCTTTGGTCCACAAGGCCTAGGTGGTACTGAACTCAAAGTCCCAACCTTGTATGTCCTGAAAGAACACGTGACATTGATGATGATTCTCTACCAGGCTACACCACTGCCCTAAGATCTCTAAGTTTGCTGAGACCGATGAGAAGGGGTATAACTGAGAATACTCTATGTCATTGGCACAACCTACTCATACACCACCACCAATAATCAATATCCCTCTCAATCTCATGGGTCTTTCTAGTACTCTCTACCCCTTTCTGGAAGTATTTGTTAATAATATGCTTGGTAGTGGCACCCTGAATACTAGCAATAAAGACCCTCACCTCTGCCTCCACTTCCCAAACTCTAGCATCTTCTACCTTAGGCCTACCCTCAGCTTCTTGTATCTCAGCCCTCAAACTTTCCCTCTCCACATCCATCTCCCTCTCCATCCTACTCTCTAGGGAAGTCACTCTCCCGACATACCAATGAATCTCCCTACCATATGCCTCCATAGATCTCTCCTTTTCTCTACTCACTCTCCTTAGTAATACATCATACCTACGCTGTAAGTTTCGAGACTATTGTATCAAATTGTCTTCATCTACAGTCTCAATAACAAAACCACATACCCCTTATTTGATAGGAACATCCTGATCTCGCTCCAAAAATCCCTCTATTGCAATATCCATCATTATTGTATCATCTTCACCTATGGCCACATTCAACAATTCAGTGTCATTTCCTCTTTCTACATCCTCCATCTCCTCATCACTACTAGAGGAGCTAGTGCTACTGCTACTCCCAGTCTCCTTTGAACATTTACCAATCACATCCATATAAGCCTCCTCCTCTCCCCCACCCTCTAATGTTGCTACAGGCACACCAATGGGATAATAAATGGGGCGATTGGAACAATAACCCCTCCACCATATCCATCTCATCATCCCCCATCTCTCCCTTTGTCTCTCCTACCATATCTCCCTACTCCTCGCCGACCATGCCTCCCTCTCCCTTGTGGTGTAGGAGCACCTAGGAGGTAAAATAGAAACATGAAGACAGACATGGTCAATTATGATGTGTTGAAGCCAATTATGGCCTTTGGGGTCAATAAATCTAATTAATTTTTAAAAGGTCCTGATAAGGACCTTAGGAATAAGTCAAGGATATAATAATAGATTTATTTCTAGAAGATCTATGAGGTATTAGGAAATTTCAATAACTTATGTTAAGCCCTTAAGTGGAAATAGTTTTGGATTTAAAGTAAAATTAAGTCATTTGTTCAATTTGAAAATTCAAATATTCAAAAACAAATGGCTACTTAGTAATTTTGGAGGGAACTTAGTTTTCTCTTGTTTTAAGATTTAAAAAAGCAATGTAACAGGTCAAAATTGTTTGGATTAGTTGACTAGGAGGTCTATAAGGTTGCAAATGATCATTGTATGACACATGGTTTCCTGGGTACGAATTGAGACAGAGAGATTCAATAAAAATATTGTAGTTCTGCAAAATTTGATGTTTCCTTGCATTGTTTGAGTCTCATAGAAATTCTTATATGTTTCTAAGGCATTAGTAATATCTATATCTCTATTGGAAACACTTTTGAATGTTCTGAGATCTAATTTGCTTCATTTTTACACAAAGTTGTGTTGATAGTGATTTAATTTCTCTAGTTTTTAATAACAGTTTGGTAATCCATTTGAAGATGGTCATTCCATGAATGGTTTCTATTTGATTCTCATGGAATTACCCTTCCTTAACATTTATAATACATTCCTAACATGATAATGTGTAGATGAAGTGTCTAATTGGGGTGATCACCGAGATAGTTGTGAGAAAATTGATGAAATTGCTTGGACAAGTGTAGCAGCGAGAAATCTGGCTTAATAAGAGGCATATTTTATGTTTGAATCCATTTAGGGGTTTCATATTAAAGGTCAATCCATCATTGGCTGGGTGGAATAGTGATTGGATAAGTGACATTGAAGAAGACCTAGATTTAAGGGTTGTTTGGAGCCAAAATGGGACTTTTGGGTTTGCAAAGACCATAGGGTATAATTGGGTTGATAATATTTCATTTAGAGTCATTTTAGGGTATAATTGGGTTGATATTCTTGAGGTCAGGGGGTAAAACTATCATATGGTTGCTTTGTAAAATGAGCACTTTTTAGGCCTACAAACATGGTACATTATGGAGTTTGAGTAGATTGGTCCAAAGAAACCTACTGAGATCTTTTTGTATGTTGAAGAGTGGGATAAAGGGTGTGAGAATCAATTCTTATTTTTCAAGGTGTTTTGGAAAAGTGTGGAGAAATAAATTATCTTAGGTCACTGTAGGGCTAGTAGACGCTCTAGACCTAATAGGACAATTTGAAGAGTTTGGAGTGTTGGGTGTTAGTGTAAACTTTATTAAATTTTGAATCCAATGGAATTCCATTTAAATTTACTGAATATATTAAACTTGGTCCTTGGGAAGGTTTTTGGTCATAAGAGGTAGTTGGTTGGCTTTTGGTACTAGTAGGAAAAGTACATAAACTTAACCCATTATCATTGAAGAACTCAACACACCCAACCCTTTGCATGAGGTGTTATCAGAGCATTAAAAAGTAGATCCTTGAGAAGGGAGAAGCTACAAGTTTCAAACATGGCACCAAAAAATCAAATGGAAAGAGAAATAGAGGAATTGAGGGCAGCACTTGAGGAAAAAGAAAGAGAGAAGAGGGAGTTAGAAGCAACAAGGGAAAGCGAAGAAAGGTAGATGACGAGAGATAGACTTCAGTTCTTGGAGAGGATGGAGGCATTGGAAAAGGAGAGGAGAGAAGAGGTTCATGAAGAGACCAATGAGGGAGAAGAAGAGTACAATGAAGGACAAGAAAATGGGGGTCATAGGGAAGAAGGTGATCCTGAGGAGAGGAGATTTATAAGATTGTTTAAGGCAGCACAAAGTAATGGTGGAAAGGGTCATGTTGATTTTCCAATCTACCAAGGTAAGATGGATACTGAAGAGGTGCTTGGATGGGTGGAAGCACTAGAGAACTATTTTAATCTCGATGATGTAGAAGAGGAGAAGAAAGTGAAGTTGGCCAAAGAAAGGTTAAGGGGAACAACCCTTAAATGGTGGACAAACATTCAGAATGAAAGGATAGCAAGGGGGTTGAACACAATCTCAAATTGGGAGAGGATGAAGATAATGGTAAAGAGTCAATTCTTGTCATCAAATTTTGCAATCCAAATAAAGATGAGGAGGAGAAACTTGAAGCAAAGGGACATGGATCTTATGTCCTATACTGAGCAATTTCACACCCTAAGCATTAGGGGAGGAGTGGAAGATTAAGATGGGAAGATGGATAGATACATTAATGGCCTAAGATACAACATTCAGGATGAGATAGGGTTAAATATGTCAAGAGCCCTTGGAGAATGTTTTCAACTTGCAATTAGAGAAGAGGAGAAGTTAAAGAGGAAGAATGAGAGACAAATCCTAATTTTCATAACAACAATGAAAAAGACAAAGGCAAGGACTTCACATCAAAAAAAAGAGGAGGATACAACCATAGAGATCGAATATTTGGAGGAGGAAGAGGAAGTGGTGTCTTTAAAGGAAGATGATTCCATTATAATGAGGTGGGTCATCAGTCATTTAGATGTCCTAAATTGCATGAATCGGATCAAGGTAAGGATAGAAGGGCACTTCTAGCTCAAGAGGGAAAGAGGGATAAACAAAGTTAGAACTTCCTTAAGAATGGGAATGTCTTCTCATGAGGAAAGGAGAATCATTAACACAACCACCACAAGCAAGCATATTCGGATCCAAATGCTTGGTTCAAGGAAAGGTATGCACTTTAATTGTTGATTCGAGGGCACATGACAATATGGTTTCAATGGATATGGTGAATAAATTGGGATTGAAAATGGTAGATCATCCTAACCCCTACAAGGCCACTTGGGTGAGTTAAGTGTTTCATGTAGAGGTTATTCAGAGAGCTCTTATGAATTTTTCAGTTGGTATCTATCATGATCAAGTAATGTATGATGTTATTCCTATGACTCGTGGACATATCATTTTAGGAAGACCATGGAAATGTGCTAGGAGAACCATTCATGATTGTTATTCAAACACTTACATTGTGCATAAGGGTAATGAAAGATATAAGTTGAAACCTTTGGTTTGTGGGGATATGGATAATGGAGATCAGATCTCTGAGAATGTGCAAGGTCAAATCAAGCATGATACTAGTTGGATGATGGATAATGGATTATAGCAGTCTAAGAGGAATGAAAATCCTAATGATGAAGGACTCTGGGACTTGCAATGTGGGCAAGTGGGGACTATTAGTTGTCCTATTATTGAGCAGATGAAGGATGAATGATGGAGGATTTGAGAATTTTCAGAGGCAACATATGAAGAAGATTGGGGCAGGAGTACAGTCACAATCCAAACTACACTATCCTAGACAAGGACATAAAAATAAATGTTTTTCTTCTAAAAAAATGCATAGTGTGAATTCAGGTTGGAATGGAAGGAAGCAAGTGACATTTGGGGATTATCTTGTCCCTAAATAGATATTTGTGACAAGACAAGATCAGAGTGATACATGGAGGAAGTAGAATCATTCTTGGGACAAGAATTGTTTCATTCTTGGGGAATATGGTGTAGGGGAACCTAGGAGGGAAAATAGAAATATGAAGACACCAAGGAGTCATCAAGATGATATGAAGACAAACATGGTCAACTATTATGTGTTGAAGCCAATTATGGCCTTTGCGGTCAATAAATGTAATAAATTTGTGATAGGTCCTGAAGGTTCTGATAAGGACCTTAGGACTAAATCAAGTATGTAATTAGAGATTAATGTCTAGAGGATATAGGAGGTATTAGAAAAGTTCAATAAGTTATTTGAAGCCCTTTGGTGGAAGCTTTATATTTAAAGTAGAATTAAGTTATTTGTTCAATTAGAAAATTCAAATATTCAAAAACAAACGGCTAATTAGTGCTTTTGGAGGGAATTTAGTTTTCTCTTGTTTTAAGCTTTAACAAAGCAATGTAACCAATCAGAATTGGTTGGATTAGTTGGGTGGGGGGTCTATAAGGTTTCAAATGATCATTGTACGACACATGGTTGCCTGGGTGTATGGACTGAGACAGAGAGATTCAATAAAAATATAGTGATTCTACAAACTTTGATGTTTCCTTACATTGTTTGAGTTTCATAGTGATTCTTATATGTTTCTAAGGCATTAGGAATATCTATATCTTTGTTGGAAACACTTTTGAATGTGCTGAGATCTACTTTGTTTTAGTTTTACACAAAGTTCTACTAAATGTCATTTAATTTCTCCAATTTTTAAAAATAGCTTGGTAATCCATTTGACAATGGTCATTCCATAAATGTTTGTTGTTTGATTCTCATGGAATGACCCTTCCTTAACATTTATTATACATTCCTAACATAACAATGTGCATATGAAGTGTCTAATTGGGGTGATCACCGAGATAGTTATGAGAAAATTAATAAAATTGCTTAGACATGTGTAGCAACAAGAAATCTATTTTAATAAGAGGGATATTTTATGTTTGAATCCATTTAGGGGTGTCATATTAAAGGTGAATCCATAATTGGCTGGGTGGAATAGTGATTGGAGAAGTGACATTAAAGAAGCCCTAGATTTAAGGGTTATTTGGAGCCAAATTGGGGCTTTTGGGTTTGCAGAGACCATAGGATCTATTTGGGTTGATAATATTTCATTTGGAGTCATTTTAGAAGACTTTTTAAATTATTGAGGTCAGGGGGTAAAACTATCAGTAAAATGAGCACTTTTAGGCCTACAAACAGAATAGATTGTAGACTTTGAGTAGATTGGTCCAAAGAAACCTATTGAGATCTTTTGGTATGTTGAAGAGAGGGATAAAGGGTGTCATAATAAACTCTTATTTTGTAGTATGTTTTGGAAAAGTGTGGAGAAAGACATTATTTTAGGTCACTAGAGGGCTAGTAGAGGCTCTAGGCCTAATAGGACAGTTTGAAGAGTTTGGAGTGTTGGGTGTTGGGTGTTGGTGTAAACATTAAAAACTTTTTAATCCACTATAATTCCATCTAAATTGACTGAATACATTAACCTTGGTCCTTGGGAAGGTATTTGGTCATAAGAGGTAGTTGGTTGGCTTTTGGTGCTAGTAGAACAAGTGCATAAACTTAACCCATTGTCATTGAAGACCTTAGTTCACCGAACCCTCTACATCACCTTGTCCACCACTTATCCCTCCTCCATGGCCACCACCATCTCGACCATCACCACCATCACCTCTCACGTTGTCAGCTCTCCTACCTCATCCTCTCCCTCCTCAACCACCCCATTGGGCTCTTCTACAACATCTCACATGTCTCCTCCTTGATTGTTGGGCTCGTCAATGCATATCAATGGGAACTGGTACTCTTGAATCCATATATGGTATATGCATATGTGTAACCCACCAAACATCATACTCTATGGTCATACCTGCATCTCCAATATATGACCTCCACTACAATCTTAATGGTGCCAACATTCTAAATTGTGCCACTGTGGTCTATATAGGGATAACACGTTCCCAACCACTAACATCCATTGCACACCTGCAAAATTGTGTGAAACCAATCAACACTCCATGCCTCTTTCCAAACTATCTAAAACCCCTCTCAGGAAACTGTATCTCAATGATAAAAGAATACTTAGTAGACCTCCCAATCAAATGCCTCTCCCATCAAAAAAATTGGAGATGCTCATTTGCCCCATCCCAAATGAGACATCCAATGTACGGTCTCCATCTAAAATCCCTCAAAGTATCCAATAAATGCCTCAAATATCTAGTATGTCCCACATGTCTATAAACAAATGCCTCATAATAATATACATAAGGTTGTCTAGGTTGTATCACTGGTCTCTCAAAAATTAGATGAAATACAAAAATATTCTCAAACGACCATACATGTAAATATTTGACCCCGCTTCCCAAGAAACATGAGCCATGGTAGGATATGTCATGAAGCTGGTGATATAACATGGCCAGAACACATGGTCCCCATGCGTACATTATCCCCTGCTACCACATCTCACTAAAAATATCCCCCAACACAATAAGAAATCTATTCCCTCTCCTATCTAGTACCAAAAAATTTGCTAACACTACACACAACATCATGAAGTATGGATCATATCCCACAATGTCTCATCACCATCTGATCTCATATCCTTTAATATCCAAATCATCCACCTAAAAATTGAATAGGTCACGTAAAGTTTCTCTCCCGATCTAGAATGAGGATGAAACCCTCTCCCCATGAATAGGAATCCTCAAAATCATGTATATTTCCTCCAATGTCATTGTGCACTCTCTCATAGGAAGGTGGAAGGAAGAAGTCTCTGAGTACCATAGCTTGCACAAGGCAGTAACAAGGCCCCTATTTTCCCTAATATCGGGCATCAAGGTAACATGTAATAATCCAAAGCTATCTAAGTACTCATTCTCGTCATCAGTAAGTCTATGTCTATATGTTTTTGGTTGTGATGACTCTCCCATGTCACGAGGATATCATCCCTAATCTACATATGTAATAAATTCATAAAAGTCAGTCTACATGTAATCAATTAAGTATACCATACATGTATTTTATGTAATTCATACACATGCATAATAAAATTACATTCCAGTCAACAAAAAAACCAAAACACAGTAAAAAATGCATTCATTTCATATATAAATCATTTATTTTTCATTTAGTAAACCAAGTGCATCAATTCATATAGGCATATGCGGCTTGATTATTATGTCACAACTGATAGGCTTGTGCATTGAATCATTCCCCTAAGTGCGGTGAAAAACACCTCAAGTGTGTCATTTTCCCTTTAAGTGTGAGAAGGTTAATAAAGTCCCTAAATCTAAGTGTGTCACTTCATATCGACAAGTGCGTCAATTATGACCTACGAGTGTGTCATTTTAGCCTGAAATATTTTGACCTAAGATAGAAATGAGCATGAAAAATGAAGAAAAACACAAGAAGAAAGTGCAAAATGTACCAGAGGTGGGGCGTCAAGTGGTCATTGATAAGTCCTGACTCGATTGTCGATATGCACTGCATCCTCGTAGCCCATCATCGCACTCTAAACTCTAAGAAATTGCTCCTTCCACTCCTAGATCCGCAAAAGATCAATGTGCACAATGAATTAAAAATAACCCTCCAAACCCTTTATATACCCCCACAACCCACCTTGATGGATGTGCACACCTTGCATTTCTCTTGGTCACAAATTTTTTAACCCTCCAGAGTCCATAAATTTCACATATGACCTTTGTTTTCCAATATGTCAATTGTGTTGTGATCATGGTCATAATGTCAACCAAATCAGCACTCCATTGCATTTTTCTCCTATTTCCTTGAGGGAAGACCAATGAGAATATATAAGACAAACACTTATAATTTCTTGCAAAGCACCTTTAAATGACCTTAAGCACATTACAAAGCTATTACTTTACCTTGAGTTAATAAATAGGTAACAATAACATTAGTAGACACTCGTTGGGTACATTTACATTGTCTATAAATATGGGTAATGCGATCCTACTCATGCCTATCCATGTCATGACTGATACCCTCACATAAAATCTTCTTCTAGGTAATCGTGGCTCCATGCTATGCAAGCAATTTATTCTACTCTTCATTTCTCAGTCAAATTTATTTATAACAACACATATGTACACCTAGTAGTTGATACAAAATTGCACAATGATGTTGAAAAATGAGTAGGATGTATATCTTCCCTTAAAGATACGGTTCCTTCTACAACACACTCTCCTATCTACGATGCTTTCCTAAAGAAAAATTGGGGTCCATTAGAATTTACACCCTTCTTTTGTGGAGAATATAAAGTCCCTAAATTCAAAATTGAAGCCTCGAAGGAGCCTTGTGTTTTATTCAATCAATATTTTATATGCAATGAAATGTGTTTCAAACAAAATGCAAATAATAAGGAAAAGCACTCAAAACACAAATTCAAAACAACATATGAGATTAAGCTAAAAGAGGTCAAAAGAGAATATGAACTCCATGTAAAACCCCTTTTTCGTGTTGATTTTCCCATGATGTTTTATTTAAATATGTTCTCACTCAAGATTTTGGTAGCATAAAGGTGTTCCAAATGGAAAATGGTTGAGAGAGATAACAATGGTGATAGGTTGGTCTTATAGGATTGGGTTGAGATGAATGGATGGTTGAGATTGATTGAAAAGATCAATGGTGGAAGATGATTTAGAGGAATAAAATGAATTAAAAATTCCTTGTCGAGTACTTGGGGGACAAGGCCATGTGCTTGATGTGATGGGTGAGTTGACCGATTTTCCTAATCTTTATGATTAGAGGTGTGCACATTATTAGAGGAGTAGGTTAAGATTGATGAAGTATGATTAAAGGGAAAGTGAGAAAGTTGGGAGGATGTGATGGGAGGAGAGAGAATGAGTGGAAGAATTTTAAATTCCTATTTATTCCAAGTGGAAGGAAAGGGATTAATTAAATAAAAATGGAGTTTACTTAATCTAATGAAGGAAATAATGATGGAAGTGGATGGGTTAGGAATGTGCAAGTGGATGGGAGTTTTTGGGATTTTGAATTAATTCAAATTTAAAATTGGAGAAATGGGAATGATCACTTAATTAAGTAAAACTATTAAGATCAAGGACTATAGATAAATTAAATGAATTAATTTGCCTAGGACTATAGAAGATAAAGGACATTAATCAAATATTTAATTAATATTATGACTATAGGGGAAGGGGATTATGATGATTGATTTGATCAAATATTAATATTCATATTTAGGTGTAGATTCTTATAAATCTATTTCAACCTCTTCTTCTTCAACCACATCTTGAATATGATTAGGGTATTTAGACTTCAGCCCAGTTGAAACTAATAGTGAAACCTTTTCTATTAACATTTCAACACCCACTTAATATCATATATTTAATTTCAAAAAAAATATGGAGTTATTTTTAAAATTATTTTCACACATGGATACAAGGGACATGGTTTAGGATGTATAGAATAAAGTATTGAGACTCATGAGAAATCTATATCACACTTTTCAAAAGAGAGTTTAGGTTTCCAACCTCCTCCTTTGTCAACATCCCCTCTTCCATTGTATAATACATCTATGTCTTCTTCTCCTAACTTTTTATCCAATCAAGAGAGTATTTTGGTCAATCCTCTTCAAAACAACTTGATTACTCCCTTGGCCAAAATAAAGAAAAATTGTGAACAAAATCATGAAAAATCTTCTTTTTGTATGTATCATCAAATGCATAGCCATTCCACTAATGAATTTTAATCTTTGGAAAGTAAAATTAAACAACTTATCATATCTAGTATCATTAAAATGAAAAATGAGAATAAGTGGTACCTATGTGCTTTCCCTTATAGATAATATTTATTTTATATTATGTTGATCCTCACTACTACATGACACTAGTAGCTTACGTTTTGGCAACTCATTGTCATTCATTGTGGTAAAATTTTAAGCGAACTCATACTTGGACACAAAAAATAATAGCCTAATTATTATTTTATGTATAATGGGGGAAAGAATAGTTTTCAAACATTTATCCTTCTTTAGGATCCACTTTATCTTTGTTGTTATATCATTTATAATATTGTTTATTTCTTGCATATAATGTGTTGTTCATCTTGAGGATCTAAACCTTTCTTGGAGGTGTGTATCCCTGATTAGAACATATTCCTTTATTGAAAGCATATTTATTTTAAATGATCTCTCATTAGTGTTAAAATTGTACAATTCTTCATCAAGAATCTCCTCTCTTGGAAATTGGGAATGTGTGTCTTCTTGATCTCCTTTCTCTTTTAATATTTAGGATATCATCTTTGTTTGAAGATCTTGAGATACAACTAGCATAATGCACCATGTTTTAATTGTTTCTCCCTTCCTTAACATTAATAACTGAACACAAAACTCCTTGTTGGCTAGTGGAGTTCATACCTTCTCAATGGATCCTCCATGGAAGTTTGTCTCATCAACAGTGTATGATGTATTTTTCTATAATTCCTCTTGTGCTCTTAAAATACCATTTGAAGAATGATATTTTTGGTTGAGACATTTTTGACATTGAGGTCTCTTCATTTAGTTGACTTGGAACCTTTTATTTTATTTAGTACTAAAATCGTTTGCTTTATGTATATTAGAATTTTTTTACATTAACTAATAGGGTCTTATGCTTAAGAGATTGATCATCCCTCAAACTTATAGTCATCTTATCCCTAGATTTTCTTTCTCTCAGTCACTCTATCTCTTCATCTTTAATTTACAAGGAGAATGAGTCTAAGATCATACTCCCGTTAAAGTGATCCTTAAATTTACTATTGTAATTTTTAACCCCATTAAGATTTTACACATCTTTTTGAGCCCTTGGTTTAGACTTCCTCCTTCAGGGTCTTTTTGAGCCTATTTGGGTCTTATCTCATCCAATTTTTTTCCATATGTTCATGAGGTGACCTAATCCAATTCCTAGGGTTTGTGCACTCTGTAACCATCTTTAATTTAACCCTTTTTGGGTGAACTATAGTGCCTAGCATCATAGTCCCTCGAAAAGGGGCCCAAATTTAAATACTTCAAAGTGTCAATTTCCTTCATTCATGATCTAGTCCCAATATTTTGATATGACAATTGTAAGTAAACCTAAATATAAAAATGTCTTGAACACCCTATATAAGGCAGCATTTCTAATTCATTCAAATTAGCTGTAAATTTCATTCACAAGAACTCCTAATTCCTTTAAGAGAAGATATGAGCACAAGGGGCATCAAGCTATTCAAATTTATCTTCAAGTTTGATTTCATGAGTGATTTTGTTATGATTTATTCATGTTATTAAATCAATACTCGGAGAACCTATCTAAAGAACATTGCATCACTATCATTAACAATCCTAAGGTAATATCATTTTAATTCAGCATTTTATTTCAGATTTAGCCTCTACCCTATTGTTGATCCCTAAGAGGCTCACACCTAAATAAGTGTGGTTGGAAATTTTTACAAGTATAGGACCTAATATTCCCTATGAAACAACTACCAGGATTTTAGAAGTTGACTCTTCAATTTTTACAAGTTTCTAAAAGTGAAAAGAAGGTTTTCTGAAATCAAAAGATAAACTAAGGGTGATTTCTTTTAATACTATAAGGTCCAAGATTACTGAGAGACGGGTGCATTAGTAATCTATCATATATGAAATGTTTCACAATTCATCAACTTTAAACCTTATGCATGCAATAAATAAAGTAACCAAACAATCATCCACACATCCAACAAAGTAACACCAGTATTTTTATCGTGGAAACCATGACTAAGGGAGAAAACCATGGTGGGGATTAGTACCCACAAATATTTGCACTCTTATGAAATGTGCCTTGTTAAATTACTAGCCCTATTAGAAGCTTACATTGATGCACTATTAGGAGTAGACGATGTTAGGAGTTTCCCACTTTAGGGATTTACCTCTAGCCCTGTTAGGAGTAACCTTGTAAAAGGATTTCAGACCCTAGTTAAAGAACCACCATGTTAAAGAATTTACAAATTAGACCTGTTAACGTCTACCTGGTTAAGGGATTTTCTTATAGAAACTATCAGGAATCAAAGATTACAATGATTTATTTGTAGCACGCCTCCTCTTCTTGTTGAGATCATATTAAGCACAACACTTTTGCTTTTTACAGACTATCTTCACTCTTCACTCGACTGCATCTCTGCATCCATGATCTACACTTGCATAAAGCATTAATTTAAACACATATACATTACATGATAATTAGGACATTTAACCTCCTTAAAAAATGTATTACAAGCTTTCTTTCTCAATCCTTGAACCCTAAAATGTGTTACCAATCTAGAACATTCGATTACAACTTTAGGTTGGCCTTCAAATCCATCGCACATCAATTTAAATCAAGAATAGTCAAACCTTTTTTACTTCCTCAACATACTTCCAAACCTTGATTTAATCCGATCACCTCAAAAAATGCAATAGCAATTAATCATTATAAATTTGTTATGCCATGTCACCTTCACACCTGGTTCATAGAAAAATCTACTACAACTGATCGCATCATCACCGCTCACCAATCTAACATCAACTACTCAACCTTGTTCAAATACTTGCACAAAACAATCTTCTGTCAGCTGAAACAATGTCTCTCGGTACTCCAATCCTCTTGTGATCATAGAATCAACAACATATCCTAGTCAATATAATCATATCATGACCGCAACACTTGAATCCATACCAATTTGATAGAACAATAAAATCATTCATTTCCTAATTGCCCTTCAATCAATCATAACTTGTTGTATTGTTTTTCCAGCTTACACGATCATATAGAATGTATCTAGAGATATCCCTGAGTCTCCAACAATGATTGCACACTCCAATTATTACCGCAGCACATAATTCATATGTACTTATACTTGGCAGCACATCAAGAACACTATCAACAAACACAACACTGAGTCGACATCAATGACAACACAATAATTGATCTTCCTGTCATCAAACTTGTACCAATAAACACTCAACAATCTCTGCATCATTAATGCCAATAGATGCACCAAATGGAAAGCTTTTATAACACTTTAAAACCTTTCAAGATAGGGAAATATTACATTCTAAATGGAAGACACAGTGCACCATAAACCCTTCATTTTTTGAAAGGACAATAAAAAACATGAAGTGGTAAGAATATAAAGTGTTATATTCAAATCCTAGCCATAGGTAGCACCTACATAAGTATGATGAAGATACATACATCTCTATTTTTACAATAGTTAACCATTATGGGGCTATCATTATGAATTGTAAAATTTATCATCTATTTTAGAGAAAAATAAAAGACTAAAAGGTCTACATGATCCATAATTCACTAAATGCGGAGATTTTCCTAGAAAGACACTTATAAGCTCTTTTGGCCAAAATGAAATGTCTTTCCAAACTGGAACCCCCATTTTACAATAGGTATGGAATTTTTATATATTATTCCCTTTTTTCTACATGCCATTGTAACCACCTGAATTTGGTCTATCACAACTATGGACCCTATTTGCCCTAAGTATGATCATACCCTTGATTTATGTCCAAACGACCCTATTACTGCTTGGCATAATTCTTTTAATCAATTTAATATCCTAGGTGATTTTTTATCACTGATTTATATTAACTATTATAGCCATACAATTTAAATCAATTTCGACCAATCAAATCAAATCAAAATCAAACATGGCTATAGTATTTAATTATAAAGGAATTAAATAAATCCCTAAA
>MU225562.1:692511-728847 GCA_018584345.1 Thuja plicata | reverse complement strand
TCCTAGTTAGCAGGCAATAGGTCGGTTTTAGTGGGTTTTATATGCTTTTCTAACCCTTTTGGACTAATATAATGACCTATTGAGTGTTTGTGTTGATTCTGACAGGTACCCATTTACACACACACAGCCATTAGTTTGATCATTTAATTATAGTAGTCATTACAACCATATTCATGCCAAATATTTCACATTATTAATCTTTATGCTCATGGCATAAAATCCAACTATGTTTTTTAAGTTGATTCACTATCATGAGAAGGTAACATACTAATTTATCTTATAGAAAATTACCTCTTTTTCCACATGGTAGTTTTTCCCCTTAAAAAAAAATACAATTAGGTTCCCTTAAAAGGACCCCTATCTCTCGAGGTGTGCACCCAAGCCATTGGAATTTGGCAGAGTTATGACCAGGCAATGTGTCATGTGGGTGAATACCTTCAAGAGCAGTCCCAGAATAGTGCCTTTAGATCTCACAATGTTGGCGCATATCAACATCATTTCCTTTCTTAAAAGTGAAGAGCTTGTGATCTTTATAACACATGTGTAAATGACACATGCCCATGAGTGTAGGAAGAAGGGATGAGGAACTGTCAGTCAAAATTAAATCCCTATTTCTATAGACCAATGCTTGGAAAGGCTTTTATTATGTTGTCTAATGTTTTATATCTATGTTTAGATCTCATCAATGAACCTGGAGGAACTAGAAGTGGGTATCTTGCCTCCGTGTATGATGCATCATCACTCTCCTAGTTTTCCTGCAAACACAAAATTTGCAAAGTTAAAAAAACTCAATGATATGTTTGAAAAAATGAAATACAAACCTTTCACTCCATGAATTACAAGAGAAAATATTTTGGTATCATAGAAGGCCTTTTAGCATTGAATATTTCTAAGAGAGATAGAATGGTTGGAAAGGATTAAACAAATGGAAAACCTACAACATGAAACAATAACCAAAGCCCAAAATTTGATGGAAAACACAAAATAAATAAATCGCTTAATGACCACACAAAAGCAATAAAAATTCAAAGTACTTCTAAACTAGAAAAGGAAAAATGCATTAAATGCCAAGGTTTTACATGTAATATTAGAGATGTTTTTCAAGGAAATCAACTTTAAATCAAAAAATTGTGTGTTTATGAACTCATCTCATGAGGTGTGTCGCCCATTCATTCTAGTTGTATGCATGTTTTTTAATTAATTCCTTATTTGAGATAGTTTGAGATGAAGTTCATTCCCTTAGTAAGCTACGTAGTTAAGTCATTCCCTCATAGTCAACCGGATAGAGCCTTGCTACCAGACAAGCGTCCATATTCTTGAAAAGGATATTGTTGGTCCCACTAAGAGGGGGTGAAATAGACCAAATCAAACTTGAACACTTAAAACTCAACTCACCGATTCACTCGGTAGCATTGAATACAATAATAAATGATTCACCAAATAACTTAACAACTTAAATAACCATACATCTCATAATATGTAAATCAATCATTCAAACTCAGTTGACACCAGATTTAATGAGGAAATCCAATTTGGGAAAAACCTTTGTGAGAATTGTGACCCACAATAAAAATGTACCTTCCTGAAGTACGCTCAATTAAGAACTTATCCTATTAAAGATTACAAACACATTTGCTAAATGTGACCCTGTTAAGGGATTTCACTCAGATCAGTTAAGATCTTCACCCTGATAGGAGTGGCCTTGATAGAGGACTTTAAATACTCTTTTAGAATGTCACCTATGTCTAGGATTTAAAAATAGGACTGTTAAATTCACTCGAATAAGAGATTTTCTCTATTACAAATGCTAATAAGAAATAGTAAAACTTTGACCTGTAAATATAGAAACTACCTTTTTCTTGTGTTAGATCCTTTATTCTCACATGAATACTGGCATCACATACTCCATTTGTCTTTGTTTTAGACTGTAGATTCTACTCTTTCTTCTTCTCTATTCTGCTCGGTAACTCTGTTCTTTTTCTTCTTTTGCTTCTTAATTCAATTCACGGCCAGTATCATAATCTATGTTAATTTCTCACAATTTATATAAACATATTTTTTCCTCTTAATCTCCTTTCTTAGGTTTTCCATCATTTGCGCTCAGTCGTTCAATCATCTTCTTCATAAATCTTAACTCGGTAAACTGTTTCACTTTTACCTTGTAATTTGAACTTTTCTCAAAACTCACATAATCAGGTTTAACTGCTTGATCTTTGCCTTAGATCTTCTCATTGAATTTTCTCGCTCATAGATCTTCTAAAAAACTTCCTTTAATTCTTATCACCATCCAAATCATCATATCCGTGTATTAAATTTTATTTTATCATCATTTACAGTCAATATCCTGTACTTGGTAATTTTATTTGCAACTCGGTAACTAAATTGTTCACTTCTCAATGCTCGATGCCCGGTAACTAAGAATCAATCAACACAACTCTATATCAACTAGCTCGGTCTAGCTCGGTAGAGTAACTCTTTTCAGTCATAACTTAACTCTTTTCAATTTTTGACTTAATCAATCAAGTGTATTTATTTGATAACATCAAATATATAGTAGCAAAAAACTATATAAAAATCACTTCATTATTGTCTGATGTATATTTTGCACCCATTTAAATTCTCCTTCGTATGATGTGGTAACTCAATAAAAATCAGTAAATCAATTGCTTGACATTAATGATAAAATAATAATTGATCTAACCATTTCTACAAACATGTATACTCATTATCACTTGTTCTTCATCATCTCCATCAATTAATCAAAAATCTCCCTCTTTGGCATTTATGGAAACACAATACTAGTACTATAGAAATTGGTGATGGCAGATCTCAATACTATCAATCTCTGTCATTACTCCCCCTGAGTTGATATTCGATTTTTGATCTTCAAACTATTCACTATTCTCCCTCTTGCATAAATCTTCTTATATTATAGCATACATATTGATTCTACTTCATGAGTAAATAGTAACAATTCACTCTCTCCCTCTTTCATCAATATCTCCCTTATGGATAAATTTCACCAATTTGATATTCTCCCTCTTTGAAAACAATACCAAAAATTCATACTCCTAAAAACTTGTTTCAGTAGTGGATTATACCTTACATGTACAAATACTCATTACATACAAAAGTTTCTTCACAACTTCAGGAATCACCTAAAGTGTGTCATACTAACATCAATTTAAGAATAGATATTATAATACACTAAAGAATTGATGCAGTATGCCTCATTCTACTTAGTGAATATTGGATAGGGGAAGAACCCCTAATTTACCTCTGGGATAGGGGAAGATTCCTAAGATAATATTGGATACCATATAGAATGAAACTTATATTCATTAGAGATGGGATTCCTAAACAATGACAATTCGAGGTTGGTATAGCCTCATTGCCCAAATGGGATGAATTGGAAATTTGAGATTGTTATAGTCTCGTTGCCAATGGAAATTTGAGGTTGGTATAGCCCTGTTTCCCAAATGAGATTAATTGGAAATTTGGGATTTTTATAGTCCCATTGCTAATGGAAATTCAAGGTTGGTATAGCCTCGTTGCCAATTTGAGATTGTTACAATCTCGTATAGGGATTGTATATACTGATATCCAGTCATATGCATATGTGTAGGATTGGATAATGGTGTCCATTTCCAAGAGATCCTAGAAGCAGTGCTCTATGGAAAGACAGATGATAGCCTGATTTCTTAGAGTGGATCTTATATCCCTCAAGATGACAATTTAGAATTCTATGAAGCCTGACCTAGAGGCAGCTCCTAAGGTCAAATTTCCCTTACTAACTTAGAATAGAGTAAGATTCATATAAATATTGTGTAATATGTTATACTAATGTCGGTTTTGTAGGAAATCACATAAGGTGAATAAGAAGGGACATTACAGCTCTCAATGAATCCTTTAGGTTGTTCAATGTAAACTTCTTCTTCTAGTATCTCATTTGAAAATACAGACTTGACATCCATTTGATAAAGTTTGATTCCTTTGTAAGTTGCATAAGCTATAATTATTCTAACTCCTTCCAATATAGCAACAGGTGCAAAATTCTCTCCATAGGCTATGCCTTCTTCTTGTGCATAATAGTTGTAAACCAATCTAGGTTTATTTCTGATAACTTCACCATTCTAATTCATCTTGTTTCTGAAAATCCATTTAGTACCAATAAAATTTTTATCCTTTGGCCTAGGTACTAAATTCCATGTACTATTCTTTTCTATTTGATCAAACACTTCTTTCATTGCTTTCATCCAATCTTCATCATCTAGTGCATCTTTAACTTTATTTGGTTCAAATGAAGATATCAAACATATATTTTCTCTTACCTTGCTTATAGTCATCACTCTAGCATTTTTATTCCCAATAATCTTGCTCAAGGAGTGGTGCCTCCTCACATATTTCATTAAAATATGCTTGGTAGGTATCGATGCTTCATCCACATCATTCAATTGTAGAGCAATTTGTTCAGCTTCCGCCTCAGTAGGTGCTCTCACTAAGGTGCCAGGAACATCAAGTTGTACATATACAAACTTATCATAGTCTTTGGGTTCCTTTTTATTTCTTCTTCATTCTTTTCTGCAAACTCATCAATCCTCACATTTTCACTTTCCACCATTTTGTTAGTAGCTTTATTCAAACACTTATAGGCTTTACTCCTTGTGGAATATCCTAATAATATTCCTTAAACATATTTGTGGAATATTTGTTGGTGGTCTTATTGCAAGGTGAGTTCAGCCATAGGGACACTTGTCACCCTAGAGGACAATGTTGAGGGGAAGCCTCAAGAAGAAGTGTTTGAAACCTTTCCCGACTGACACATGTCTGACTTGATCGGGAGTGATTTCTTGATGGAGAGATATGTTCTATGAAGGAGCTTGCATGCACATAAAATGACCAAGATGTCAATGGTAAATATAGAAGGGTTGGCATGTGTAGATGCAATCTAAAAATTTTGGAAACTCTCAGGGGATCTCACTCATTTGGGAGAGAACTCAAAACTATTATTGCGTAGACCATCATCTAGCGAGTGTCAAACAATATGTTGTCTACTTGGATTTCTCTGATCGGTTATCAACAGCGAGACATCAGCTAGAGTGCATCAAAGTAATTCCAAGAAATAAGATAGAGGGGAATTAGAGATCATTGCTTTAAAAAGGGGGGGAATAAATCATTACACATTAGTAGGGGTCGAACATGAGAAAATCACGCAAAAGATCCTTCAGGGAGAAACATAGAAGGAAGCACTATTTAAAGTTAGCAAGAAAATAATTTCTCTTTCAAAAGTCAAACTTGCAACATGACCTACCAAATAGAATAGAAATATGGGAGTACTTTTGATTCCTAATGCAAGTCAAAGTGCTTAGTTAAAGCTTGGAAACATAAATTTTTGGTTAGTACCCAACAATATAGGATCCATATCAATCAGAAGATGAATTAATAACATTATGATGAAAATAGTATCATCCACAAATTTATGTGTGTGCTTTGAGTTCATCCTTCCTTTTATTAAGTAGGTAAAAAAATTTCTACCTTCTCATTAAGCTACATAAGTGGGGTTTGTTCTAAAGCCAACTAGATAGATCCTTTTTGTAAGTGAGAATCCATAGCCCCAACAAGTATATCACCTTAGAAGCCACTAATATTTCTCTATTTCTAGTCAGACATCCACAACCCTGATAGAGTTGCTACTGAAACCTTAGGTTTCATATATTTTGCATTTAGATGCTTTTTCAATTTTTTTTGTTTCTTTTCCCTTTGCCTTTTATCTTTTTAAAAGAAAGTTGACAATAAATTCATTTCTCAGTTGGTTGTGAAGGTGGTATCAGAATAACCCATGTGTTAGGGATTTTTCTTGTATGAATCACAGTGCTTGAAATGACTACTTGAACACTATGCCTTCTAATACTGATTCAAAAACAAGAAAAGCCTAATTGCTAAGGATTGGATAAGATCCTTCTTCATTTTTGAGCTCCACACATACTCAGGCAGGTTTTACCTCTTTATGATGACTGATTATACAGTATATATTAATGTGGACATTGATTTGCTATGTATCTTTGTTAAACCAACTTATGAAACACCTTGCAAATGACCAAGCATAACCAAATGCAAAACTTAACCATATAAACCATGGTTGTAAATATAGCATAAACTGGTGATATAAGGACTTTCTTCCTTCTTCCTTTTAAGGAGCGATAACCTAGTTGATTCACTCTCCAAGGAATCACTAAAATGGACACTGTCCTGCTGACATGAATCCCTATTGAGTTTAGTTTGTTTGTTTTTAGTAACAGAAGTATTTTGATTAAAATAATCTTGAAATTTTTTTGAAAGTTTGGATGATGATGGATTATCAGACCAAAACCTAGATTAGTGCCTATCTCTTTGGTTACAGAGTCAATTAGTTCAAGTCTTGCAGAAACAAAACACTGTATGTTTCCTTACAACATACATGCAATTCAGATAACCTTCCTTACAAATTATCTAGTTACCTCTAAAATACTGTATCAAATCTTTAAGTACTAATATGCTTCCTGAAACTACCCACAAAACTTAGTTCTTTGCATGAAAGAAACTTGTAAGAAATTAAATAGTTACCTTATAACCAAAATGCTTCAGACTGCCTTGCAAACTTAAGCATAAAAAAGCATACACAGGAAATAAAGAGACAACAATAGAGAAGAGTAAAATTGCACTGTATTTTATTAATATGATCTTGCTTTCATACTTGAAGAAGCTTTGAAGCTTGAAAACATAGACACTAATTAATAAAGTCTAATTTTACAATATATTTCATCTTCTTTTACAAAATACAACCTTTTTCTATTTATAGGTTCCTAACCATCTTGGAATCCTTTTCTTTTTTTAGGATGCAACAAGCTTTGAATGGTCTCAAAAAACATAACCCTAAAACTACAGAAAAGACAAAAAGAGAGAGAGAAGAAGCGGTGGAAAGACCAAGTCAAGAGATGAAATTAGATATTCTTTGTTCTTCACCCGATCTGGCAACTTCATTCTGATAGTATACATGGTGGCTGGTAGTATTTATGTCGAGTCTAGATGACCATGCTCACATAACCACCTACACTTTTCTTTAGTAATAACTAACTTCATTATGCTTAATAGTGAGGTGCCAAGTGTTCACCTTTATTCATCATCCAAGACTTCTTCCTCAACTGCTAGCTTCTTTCTCTTGGGTGTGTTCATCAATTCCCATGCTTTCACTTAATCATCAGTTGGCCACTTGAAGTCTTGAGTGCCCTGTACTTGTGCCTTTTGCCTATCCCATCTAACATCAGTGATGTTCTTAACATCTACTAGAAACTTGTTGATGTCAGTTTTTGCCTTGAAAGCTTCATCCAATATCTTATTGAATCCTTCAATATCCACATCTAACCCCAAAATAAATGCCTCATCACTAGGTATTTTGCTGTCAAACTCATTCCTCCAGGCATCTAAGGCCTTTACCTAAACATCTTCTCCTCTTAGGGAAAGGACAAATCTATTAAAATTAGTAGAAAAGAGGCTTAATTTAACCTCTATTTGGTTCAATTTGCCTTTAAAGAATGAGAGAGCAATATTGACCCTTTTGATCTCATCTTCCACCTCTGTCACTATCTCTGGCAAATCTGACCGCAGGACTTGTAAAGATGCAAGCTTTTCAAACAATTGTACCCTGGTGGACCATTTAGTAAAATAGGGGTTTAAGATAGCAAGATACCCCATCACCTCTGTATGCAAAGCTGGCAACTTATTATAGGCATTAAGTACAACATTAGTCTTATCCTTCAAGACCTCAATTCTATGTTGTAGAATACCTCTTAATGCTCTCAAGGAAATTTCATTTCTTTTTTCTCCCACATCCTTTTCCTTAACCACTTCTTTTGATCTGGCCTTTTCCTCATTTTGCAATGGTTGTGGTTGTGCAGGTACATATACCACCTCAAGCTTCTCTTCTAATTCCTTCATCAACCTCTTAATCACCTGATCCTTCTGGTATATCTGGATATGACACATTTCCCGATCTTTAGCCAATGCACTTGTTTGTTCTAACAATGTGCTACACTTATCAGACAACTGCTTAGTTTTTTCCTCATTTAAGTGTGCCCAATGTGTCATGATTTGGGATATTTCCAAATCCCCTGTAATCTGCATTTTCCACACCATTTGATTACCTACCATGTTCTCTTGGATGCTTACCAGTTGAGGCTTTTGATCCTTCGGTCAAAGGCTCCACATTGCAAAAGCTTGAGATTTTGGGCTATACCCAAATCCTTTGATTACATCTCCCATCTGTACTTCACTGGCCATCTTTAGATCAGGCTACTTTCTTATCTGGTCAATTATGAAGGAAGATGCTAAGTCCCATCCCTCAGCCAATAGTATGCCACTTCCTAACACCATTTTCCTGGCTTCCTCAGGTGAGATATCCTCACTTTCTGGGTCATAAGACTGCAGGGCCACTAGGGCTTCATTTGTTATTGTCTCTTTCCCATCAATAGTCAATTGAGCTCTTATCTGCTCCTTCTTATACCATCTTAGGAAGTCTTTAAAATCCTCAATTTTGAAAAAGTTATCATCACTCAAAAATTGTTGTTGATAGATCAATCTTTCATCAACACAAGCCTTAAGAGGCAATTCAACCTTCTCCTCCATGTCAAGCTATTGTTTCTTGCCTTCCCTAATCAATTTTCTTAGGTTATGGTCATATAACCTATTTCCTGGCACTAGGGCTCTTTCTTTATCTTTTTTCTTCTCTTGCCCTTCAACTGAAGGCTGACCAATTTCCATTTTTTTCCTCTTAGCAGCAGGCTCTTCTAGATCATCAGGTTGTGTGGAAACTGTTAAGTCAACAATGTGGCCCTCTACTCCCTGGAGCTGTGGTATCTCAGCAACATCTTGCTGAGGTTAAACATATCTAGTAGGACGGGCGTAGTCACTGTCACTACTGCTATCATACTCAGACTCTGAATAGTCTAGCCCTTGGGCACCCTTTTTATCAAGAACAGTCTCAAGTTGTTCACTAAGCACATAAAAATTATCGATCATGGCGTTAATCTTGTCAAAATATGGAAGATCAGGGTAAAAACCCCCAAAAGCCAATCCATTTCTTTTGATTTGCCTTTCAAGGTCCAGCAGCTCCTGAATCCTTGTTCTTCTTGTCTTAATCTCATCTTCATCAAGAATGTTCCTTGTTGCATCCTCCTCAATGCATTCACAATGGACATTGGTGTTGGGGATTGTGAGAGTATATAGTTTCCTCACCCCTACCATGAAGCCTTCATGGTCAATGTATCTGTAAGCTGCTACCCCCATTCTGCACCCTTCTAACCATTGGCTAACTGCATCAATAGCACCTTTACCAATTGTGAAATCGAAAATTCTGAATTGTCTAGGGGTTAAAGTCCCCTTCTTATGTGGTGCAAAGTGCTCATTATCTGTTAATAATAGTTACCAAATGAATTCCATTGCTGCCACCCTCACTGGTACATGGTAAAACAAGACATGAGGTGGATGAATACATCCATATACCCTGATAATAGTATAATTCTCTTCCAAGAAGAAATCACCCCAATTATGGTCTCCCTCCCATTTATCCAAATACTCATTTGGCCTTAGTAGTTGCTTGACCTTAATTGGGACCCTTGTTCTATTGATACCCAGACTTTGTACTATTGGATATACAATCCAATTCTGGAAAGCACAATAATCACAATCTTTAGATGTATAATTCCAAATCCTTACCCAAAATTGGATAGGATTAGGTCCATCCTGATAAAACCTTTGAAAAGCCAAATTACTCTCATCCATGATTACAAAATTGAAGTATAACAGTAGATGCATGAGAATGGAATAATGGAAGAACTTGGCCTCTTTTTCCTTAGGGTCCTTCATCTTATTTTTAGTTTCTATGAATCCCTCATGCATCTGGTCTATGATATGTTGTATATAATCATAGCTGGTGCTAGAATGCACCTCCTATAAATCCAGTACCATCATCAATATCCTAGCATTGATCTTTTATGCTTCCCCATCTATCCCTAGCACTCTGCATAGGGCATAAGCGATGTACTTTATGTAGAAGTGCAAGTCCTTGTAATAATAAGGGCTTGTCCCAGACATAGGATCCAAATATTTCCTCACCTCCTTAAGCATATGCTTCTGCAACTATCCTATAGCAATACCAGACTTCAACTTATATCTTTGTTCCTGTTTACTTATGTCAATTTTGGTGGACATGGTGCTATACAAGCCAAAATCTTGCATGAAAGAATTCCTATTGAGGATAAGTAAGGCAGTGCCATCATCCCTTTTAATTGTTTTGGACAAAATATCATAATGACTGGCGAGGCCTAAAAACAAATCTACATCTATGTAGACATCAGGAACAATTAACCTAGCTAGGCCACAAGTCCAAGGGTTTTACACTGGGATGGCTTTATTAGAATTCTTGTAAAAATAAGTAAAGAGTGAAAAACCTGTTGTTCCTGGAGTGTCAGCATCTCTTATATCACAGTATTCGTCTGTGAGCACATTAGCATTTTCTCTTTTGTTCTGAGTTGAACTCGGCAGCAACCTGAGGAACTCATCAGAGTAATTTCATTTCCCCTTTGTCTCTTCATCTACCTTTTCACTCCTGCCACTGGTTGAAGCTACACTAACTGCTCTGCTCATGTTTGCTGTGCTTGAATCCCTTTTCCTTTACCGATATTGAAACAAAACTATCTCCAAGACTCACTCACTTCTTTGCGTACAATTCTCAGGAATTCAATGACTTTCAATCAATGGAAAACTCAGCAATTCTCTTATTTCTTCTCTCTTCTCAAAATACCTAGCACTTCTTTGCTCTGAAACACTGAAAGCAAGATAAGTTAAAATGAACCTTCAATCAGTTCTTTATGGCAACTGTTCCGAGTACACGGCTCATCATTTGAAAAAACATCAATTTTGTCTTCAATTCAACATGCTGTGGAATTAATTAAAAACCTAGCCATAGTTCGATGAATGTGACAAGAAATCAAATTCACAAATCTGAATCCTCAGAAAAAACTTTATAAAATTTGAAGGAGATGACATGTCTTCATGTGATTGGCTCTCTATCATACATCTCAGCTACCTTTTTTTACACAATAATCAATATCCGAGCCTGTTATTGGATGATGAATGATTCATATTGTCATGTTAGACACTGTCGCCTTTTCTTAAATTTGATATCAGGCGACCACGCGACTGTATATAATTTCTTTGTCGCTGACCCAAGTCCTTAACCCGTGATTCTTCTGGAGACTCAGCGACTATGTAACTTTCCTTGTCTTAGTTAACCAAATTTACCATCTGGCGATTATGCGATAGTGAAGAAATCAAAGTCACTGGATGTTAGAACTAACTCATATCTTTTTCAGAGACTACGTGACTGACTTTCATCTTTAGCGTTCATAGTTATCTCCCAGTCGCTGAGTGTTTTCTTTCTTTTGCAAGACCCCGCGACAACCCTTAGTCGCCTAATCACTGAACACAAATCTTAAGTGTCAAAACCTTTAGAGACAATGCGACAGGTACTTTACCCTTTATTTCATCTGACGACTACGCGACATACCCTTATCTCCAAGTCACAAGAACTTTTCCTTTTGGACTCTTTTATTAAAAGAATTTTTGACCGCCATAGGATCTCTTAATCACTTCATCTGACGGCTCTCGCTAAATCACCAAGTAATCTATCATACACTTAAATTCTTTAGAGACTATGTGACAAACAAAGACCCTTATACTTAGTCTCATAATCGTTGAATAATTTCTTACCATTTGGTGACTACGTGATGAGCCTTTTAAATCAACTTACCTTTTGACACGTGCCTCATTGATTACTTGTCTCTACACCGCAGAATGGAAAGGTGACTAATCATTTCAATCTAGCGACAACCCAATTGTGTTTCATCTTGAACTGCATACGGTTAGTCATGAATTCTGAGCATCTTTTTCCTAACTACCATCCTTTCGGGAGACCATGTGACTAAATCCTTGCACTAATCTCATTTAACTGTAAATCAATCTAGCGATTGTGCGACATAAAGAAATTGCCAAGTCTCATGATGAACCTTTGACTGTTGATCTTTTCTTGCGACATCATGACCTATCTGTGGGTCCCTTCATATAATGCTAACCTATTTACTCATTCCGTGACTACGCGATATGAAGAAATCATGAAGTCGTATAAAGCTAAAAGAATATTCTAATTCTGTGAGAGACTATGTGACACAAGCTAATCGCCAAGTCTAGAAGAAAAAGGGAATATGCCGTTCGAGTTACGCGACTAGGCGATCAAATTTTTAACACATGACTTAAATGAATTCAAAAAGTAACACCAAAATAGAGGTGATAAACATCTTAGGGTTCCTTTCAATTCTGCACACCAAACAAGACCTAGGGTTTCAAGGTTTTTTACAATTTTTATGGATTCTGACCTAAAAACCTAAAGACTTTGACAGGGAAAAGACACATAAACTGAGAAACCTCTGCTTCTAAACATGAAACCAAAGTGCGGACCACAAAACTTTAGGGAAACAAGCCAAAAATGGGAATACAACCAACACCATGATTTTTCACTTAAAAGCTATTTGAATACACTTTATCAACTTAATCCAAGTAATTAATGAAAATTTTGACAAAATCTAACTGGATAACAATATTTATCATAAAATGACAGATATGAATGTCACCTATTACAAAAGTAGGGTTAGTACACTGAGGATATCAAAATTAATCTTTTATTTTAAGCCTTAAATAAATGCATTTACCACAAACATCCATCTATCTCCACTATCAATAACCAAAAGGAGCTCATCGACCGAGAAAAAAGAAAAAGGAATTGTTGGAAAACACTCGTAGTAATTCACACAACTTGATGTGAAAGCCTCATTGAGGTGGAGTAATTTCTCAGACCTATGAAGAGGTCACTTTTTCTATAAAAGGGATTTCAATGTCAAAGAACCACACAAAGTCATTAAAAAGTGGAGGAGAGATGGGAGAGCACAGAGGAGAGCGGGGAGGAGGTGAGCAACCAAATTTGAATTTGAATTTGAGCGGGACTGGTGCAAAGGGCACAGGAGCTACTAAGCACAGCAAGCTAGATGATGCTAAGGACAAAGGGAGAAAAATGGAAGGATCCCGATGCTGGACTTGTGCTTGGGGACCCCGGGGGCTAGGTCTGGCAAGTCAGGGGAAAAATAGGAAAGAAGCAAAAAGTGGTCATCCCTCTTTGGATTAAAACTGACAGGTAAGTCATATTTACCACCTGTTAAGAACATATTGAGACCTTCTCAAGGGATTTTTTCCATTGACATTACTGACCAAATCATTGATCATACTATTGCGAGAATGAAAAAATATCTAGTTGGGAGATTCTTGGGGGTTAGACCCAACATTGAAGTGGTTAGGGCCTATGCTTTTCAGAAATGGGACTTGAAAGGGCAAGTGGATGTGGTTTCTATGGAAAAAGGATGACTGTCTTTATTCTTCTCATGCAAAGAGGAAAGAATGAAGATCTTATGCAATGGACCATGGATGATAGGAAAAAATACCTTGGTCCTCCCAAAATGGTGTCTTAATCTGGTCTTTGAGGAGGAAGTGGTAAATCAAGTGTTGGTTTGGGTAAAGCTCCATGGCCTTCCTCTGGAGTCTTGGATGGAGGATATATTTGTTGGGATAGCAAACTCCTTTGGGGAGATGTTATCAATAGATAATGTTACTGATTCAAGGAGAAGGTTAACGTATACTAGGATATGTGTGGGGATAACATAGGACACTAATATGCCAGAGAAAATTAATATTCACTCAAAACTGGGATCATGGAAACAAAAGATTGAATATGAAACCATTCCTTTTGTGTGCTTTCATTGTAAGAAAGTTGGGCATTGGGATAAGAAATGTCTGGCAAAGGTCATCCAGAAAAAGATGAAGAAATGGATTCTTGTGGGAAAGGTGTAGATAGATGGGGGGAGACATTGAGGGAATCCCAACTTAATAAGAAAGAGGAAAATGCTCTAACACCAGAGATTGGTGATGAGAGTATGATCAATGACCAAACTAACAATGGGAGGTCTAAGAGTAATGAATGCAATGAATTTCCTCAGGAAAAAGTGGAGGAACAAGGGGAAGAGCAGGAAAATAAGGGAGAAGGACAACAAGAAGCAAGAGAAATAGTGGCAACAAGGGGGGAAGGGATTGAACTACATAGCAACTTTGATAATGTCAACCAATCTGATTGGAGTTCAAATAATTTAATCCACAAAGTGGAGGAGGAATTAGTGTGGCAGGATGCTCAATTGTGTATTGTATTAGGTCAAGGGTCTTTAGATACTTCATATAATATGCCCTAGGGGATAAGAAGAACATTATATAATGCCTAAATGGTGGGATGTTGCGGCTACCAGCCAAACTCTTTCAAGGTACCAGAATGATCTAGAAGATGGGGTAGAGAATCATGAGGAGAAGAAAAAATCAAAGAATGATAAGGGAAAGCAAGGCCAACAAGGGATAATAAAATCAATAACAACAAGGAGTAGAAAAAATAGGGATGTGGGATGAATGTTATCCTCTCTGGGCCAACCTTCGGGCCAGAAACTAAGAGTCAAGGAGACTAAGAATAATATAGCAGATGGAAACCAGCTTACCAACCTGGAGGTGGGATCCGTTGTCAAGGTATGAAGATTATCTCTTGGAATATAAGGGGATTGAATAACCTCCAAACAAGATCTTGTTAGAAATATGATTACGGATAATAGACCAGATATTTTTTTAATTCAAGAAACCAAAATGCTCAAGGAGAAAGTGGAAAAGCTCAAATTTTTTAAGAATGGAAATATTTGTGGGGGAGATTCTGAGGGTGCTTCTAGGGATATTTCTATAGTTTGGAACTGTGATATCATAAAAGGTGATTTTATTTATCAGGGAAATAATGTGTCTTGTATTAGGTTCAGGCATCTTAAGGATAATACTTCTTGGGTGCTGACTAATATTTATGCTCCTAACACTAAAAAGGGAAGATAGGTTTTTTGGAACAAGTTGTCCTCTCTGAGAAATAGTTTTAGTCATGAGGAATGGATTGTTATGGGAGATTTTAATACTCCCTTAAAAGAAGATTAAAAAAAAGGAGGAATCCAAACTAATCTGGAAAGTAGAATGGATCTTATGAATTTCATAAATAGTCAAACTCTCCATGATATTGAGTTGCAGGGTATTAATTATACATGGACTAATAGAAGATGTGGCCGGGAACTTATCCAGGTTAGACTTGATAGAGCTCTCATTAGCAATGATTGGTTCACCCATTACTTTTGTTTGTTGTCTTCTCATATGTGGGTGGGATTAGACTATAACCCTATTAATTTTTTGTCAAATCCCATATCCAAGAAAAGAAACTTTCCTTGAAGATTTGAGAAAATGTGGACTGTGCATCCACAAATGGAACAAAAAATTGAGGAATGGCGGAAGATCAAAATCAAAGGAACTACAATTTTTATTCTGGCTAAGAAACTTAAATATGTCAAGGAGAATATTAAAGATTGGAATAAGGAAAATTTTGGCAACATTTTTTTCTACAAAGGATAATATTAGTATGGAGCTGAAGGACATCCAGGATAGTATTCAGAAGGAAGGGTATGATAAGATGTCAAGAGAATAGGAGAATGAGAAACTGGTTGAGCTTCATGACATAATTGCCAAAGAAGAAACCTTCTGGAGACAAAGGTCCAGAAAGATATTCCTGAAGGAAGGAGACAGAAATACCAAATATTTTTTCATGACTACTTTCAAGCACATAATGGCTAATAGAATATCGAATATTAATATCAATGGCACTCTTTCAGATGATGGAGAGGCTATTAGAATGGAGGCCAAGAATTTTTTTCAAAATATTCTCCAAAAGGACAAAAATCTGAATAGAGAAGAACAAAGGGAGTTTCTGGAGTGCATTCCTCAAATCCTGAATGACAACCATAATGCGGGGCTCAATGCTATACACTCTAACACTAAAAATAAAAAGGTTGTCTTCTCTTTTGATGGAGACAAATCCCTTGGTCCAAATGGCTATCCTATGTTCTTTTTCCAAATGTTGTTAAAGAGTGTTTTTGATCTAGAAAACTGCTGAAGGAGTTGAATGGCACATTTATAGCTCTAATACCCAAAAAACAAGGGGCTGATAAAATGGATCAGTTTAGGCCTATTATCTTATGTAATATTTCCTACAAGATCATTTCTAAGGTCCTCACCACAAGGATTTTATCTATTCTCTCTTCCTTAATTTCTTGGCAGCAAAACAGTTTTGTGCCTGGCAGACAAATCATGGATTCTATTATTTCCATACATGAAAATGTGCATTCTTTGGTGATGTTGAAGAAGGAAGGCCTCATTTTAAAAATGGATTTATCTAAAGCCTATGACAGGGTTGAATGGGATTTTATTATGAAAGTGTTGAGGGCTTTTGGATTTAACAATAAAAACACTGATCTTATATTTTAGCTTATATCTTCTGCTACTTTCTTGGTTTTGGTTAATGGATCTCCTACTTCTTTCTTCAAATCGACTAGGGGTCTGAGGCAGGGGGATCCTCTCTCTCCTATCCTCTTTATCCTTATGGCTGAATGTCTAGGTAGGTACATGGAGAACCTGGTTAGGAAAGGGGAATTTAAAGGCTTAAATCCTTCTTCTACCAATCAAGTCTACTCCCATCAGAAGTTTGTTGATGATTCAGTTATAATGGGTGAAGCTTCTGTTAAAAATTATATCAACATAAAAAATGTGCTGACTAAATATGGGATAGCTTCAAGCCAGCTTATTAATTGGGGAAAGAGTTTAGTATTTTTCTTTAATGTTCCTGAAAAAAGAAAGATAAGAATTATGAGGATTTTTGGATGCGATATGGGAACTCTTCCAGGAACCTACCTTGTTCTCCCTCTATGCCTGGAACCTCCTAAAACCTTCTGGAGCTCTTTAGTTGACAGATATCATAGTAAATTTGTTGGTTGGAAAGGTATGTTACTAAGTCAAGCTGGAAAGATTTAGATTATTAGATCCACCCTCCAAGGTCTCTCTCTTTATGCTCTAAGTATCTTTATAATTCCCAAGAAGTTTGGAGAAGCAATTGAAAAGATCCAAAAAAAATTTCTATGGACTGGAATGGAGAAAAAGAAAAGGATAGCTCTCATAGCTTGGGATAAGGTCTGTCGACCTGCTAACAAAGGGGGTCTTGGTTACGCAAAATTAGAAATCTTAATGACCACCTTCTTGCTAAACTGATATGGAGATACTATAATTCCAGGGGAGAATGGACTCTTATATGAGATAATAAATACAATAAGGAGCACCCTAACCTTGCTATCTTTCTTGACAAGGACAGTGGAGCTGGAGGATATTTTATAAGGAGAAATGCTATGAAAAATAAAGAAATTATAAGAAAAGGTATCAAATGGAAAGTTGGAAATGGAAGAAATGTTCTTTTTTGGGAGGATGAGTGGATATTTCAAACCCCCCTCAAGGAGTTCCATGTATGGAAGGACTTTGAGTGCCATTGCAAACTTAGATTTGGGAGGAAAGTGGAGGATTACTCGGATAGGGATCACTGGAAGGATCTAACAGTTATTGACAATACAATGGGAAAGCTCAATAAAATTCTTAATTCTACTATTTTGATTGAGGAGGAAGACATGATAATATGGAAGTATAGTCCGAATGGAAACTTAACTATTTCATCTTTGTATCACCATGAGTTTGTGGATCTTAATGAGCCTTGTTGGGCTAAATCTTGGATCAAGGACCTCACCCCTAAGATCAATGTCTTTTTTTGGATCTTGATGCAAAACAAGGTTTTGACAAATGATAATCTTAGAAAAAGAGGTGTGACAATTGTTAATAGATGTTACCTTTGTAATCAGGATGAGGAAATTGTGAATTACATGTTTATTCATTGTCCCTATGTTAGGATTATATGGGACTACATATTTCAAATTCTTAACATTGAGTGGGTTTTTCCTGAGGATATGCAGTCTTTTTAATTCTTGGAGCCATCCCTCAAAGAATGAAACCATGGTCAAGGTGTGGAAGTTTGTACTCCCCTGTGTTTGCTAGGGATTTAGAAACAAAGTCGCTAGTGAAAAGGAGGTCTTCTACATAATTAAGAGAGCTATCAAAGAAAACTTATTTCTAAAGGATAGAGTTATGGAACCTCTAAATAAGGAGGATATTTCCTTCTTCAATAACTCAAAAATTAAAGGTAATTTCAGGAAGAAGAATAATAAAGTCAAGAGAGAGGAATAAAGATCATATTTCCCTCCTAATGGATGGATGAAAGTTAGTTTTGATGGTGCTTCAAAGGGTAACCTGGGGGTGGCTGGGTGTGGGATTGTTATAAGAGATGAACAAGGAGTTTGCAGAGGTGAATGTTGCCCTTCAAGGACTTATCCTAGCTAGGGAAAAAGGTTGTAATAAGGTATGGTTAGAGGGAGACTCCCTCAATATTATTAAATTCCTGAATAATGAAACTCCTACCTCATGGTCTATTTATAATATAATGCAAAAAGTGAAAGTTATAATCCAATCTTTTAAAGAATGTGTTGTTTCACATAACTTTCAAGAGACCAATGGTATTGTTGACTGGGCTACCAACATGGCTTGCAAATTGGAGGTAGTGACACAATGGCATGATGGAGAAAACACAAGTGAAATCATTACTAGATATTGACTGACTGCGGAGTAGACAGAAAAAAAGGTCATGAATGGTAAGTCTAATAAAGTTTTTTAATGCGAAAGTGAATTTTCATAATTACTATCTAAGGAGCAAGTACTTAGTGGTGATTACAAGTTGGATGTGGCATAGATTCTGGGTGTATTTGTCTTTTTGAGAGCAAGTAGTGGTATTCTTAATGGCATTTTAAAGAACTATCACAGAGATAGTAATTCACACCAGAGAACTAAGATGGGTGGTAGTAAGAAGTGCGTGGAGCCTGCTAACTATGATGAATGGATAGAAATGAAAAAAGAAGGATGGTGGGATGGCATTTTTGGAGTGGCTTCATGGTAGAAACCCTACTATTTCTAGGAATTTTTCCAAGACTTGGAAAGATGGTAAAGTGATGGTGGGAAACCAGTACATGGAAGTTACGAAGGAGATAATAGAAGAGGCTACTGGAATTGGCATGGAGGGAATCAAGTTCTATAGAGACAGATCTATTTCTGATAAATGAGAGAAATTCTCAGAGTCTAACGAAGAGAAGGAAAGGTTGGTTAAGGTGGATACTTCCTATCATAACCCTAAGCGAATATCCAGGTCATGGAGGTATGTTCTCTATGTGGTCATTAGCTATATTATGCTTGATGGTAGGTTTACCCAAGCCTACAGACACCATTTCATGCTTTTGAATCATTTTAGACATAATGTGAAAGTTAGTTTTCCCTTCTATTTTCTTAGTTTGCTGGATTTTACTATTAATAGTTTGTAGAAAAACCCGAAGGGTGATCAGGCCTCTCACCAAGGTCTTATGTTGTTAATTTATGATCTTTTGAAAACTAAGAAGGTGGAAATACCTCTGCTAAAAACAAATCAAAGGGATGAGGAAGATACGAAAGGTGATGAGGATGATAGCATGTATGAGGAGGAGATGGAGGACAATGAAGAAGACCCTAAGGGGTATAAAACTCCTAAAAATATAACTAATAAGGGTTCTTCATCTAAGAAAAACTAGAAGTAGACCATTGTGGAGGGCTCTGATAAATAAAAGGATACTAATGAAGATACTCCAAAGGGGAGTAAAATAAGTAAGAAAAAAGCTTTTAAAAAAATGTATTTATGCCAAGACAAACCAGAAGAATACTTTGGCAGAGGATACAGACACAGAGAAGGAAACAAAGGATGAAGAGAATGAGGAAAAACAAAAAAAATAGACCAACAAAAGAAAATGGGGAGAAGTGAAAGACAAAATTAAGAGCAACCAGAAAGGTAAAAACCCTAGTAAGAGAAAAATTGTGTTTTCCTTGGATGAGGAGGACGCAATGGATAAGGAGTAGAATACTGAGGTTAACCTCGGGGAGGATGATAGGGAAGAGAATGGGGAGGATAACGAAGATGGAAAGGAAGAGGATCAAAACCCTACAAGGAAAACATAGACTAATGAGTAGAAGGATGATGATAAGATGAAGGAGGAACCTGTCAAAAGAACTAAAAAAGAGGCAACTGGGTATGACGTAAAATTCTCCCACGATAATGAGGAAAATGATAAATCTTATGTGCATGATTATATGAAGCAAAACTAGGATAATCTTGTGGATTTCATGTGCACGGTGGGGAAAATGTTAGATGACAATGCTAATATGAAAAAACAAATAGAAATCATGAGAGCTGAGATCAATCTCATAAAAGCATTAGCATTGGTGAGAAACCTGTTGCAGTCTTCTTGGAGGAAATGAAAGAGGTGGTTGGCAACTCTGAAGCCCAGGTGGAAATTGTGAACAAATTTTGCAAGATGGAAAAACAGCTGAAGGACATCAATGATAGGGCGGTGGAAGAAGACAATGTAAAGAAAATCAACATTTTGAATAGCAAGGTGGAAAAACTTGAGGAAACAGTGCGCAAGATAGGAGACCAATGTATGGTGAGCCTTAAAGAATATATAGGGCATGCAAAGATCTTGATGGAAAATCTAGAACATGACAGAAGGGAAAATGATGGCAAAGAGGTGAAGGATACAACAGGACTTGATACACACACAAGGCCTAGTACAAGGAAGCTGAGTCCAAAGGAGGATAAAGAAATAGAAGACCTCAAGAATTATGTTAATCAAATCCAGATCATGGTTATTTAGGCACATGAAATTGTGGATGGCATGTAACTGTCCATTTTAGGGCCCGTCTTTTTTGTTGTCCCTATTTTTTTAAAGATCTATGGGAATTTTTTTTAGTTAGGCTGTTAGTTGGCTAGACTTTTTGGCTTTCCTTTCTTGGTGCCATGGTATAATTGTTGTTGAACTTTATTGAATATCTGTAAGACTTTGTTTAAAGTTTTTGGGTCCTTGTAAAACCTATTTTTACATAATCAAAACAACGCAAAGTCATAAAAAAATAGCAAGTCCTAGGCATAGGTTTTGATTATTAGTTTAAGAAGTATGGATATGCCCATTAGACTTGCCACCTCTAGGTTGCAGAAGTGTTTCCTTGTAAAAATAGATGATAGTAGGCTGGTAACCTTAATTGGGAGTAGTGATGAGTCAGTTCTAGATACCACTAAGTAGGTTTTAGGTGAGGATTTCATAAATAGTGAGGAAAATTATTGGGTCAATACAGATATTTCATCTAGGTTCACAGGTTCTCTTCTAAACTTAGGGGAGGCAAGAGATGTAATCAAATTCCTTGTGATTAGGTTGTTTGGCAGGTCCTATGGTGAGGTACTAGAGGATGTGTTGGAAACATCATGCTACGAACTTGGCTTACCATTGTCAACAGATTTGTGGGCCTTTCATTTCTAGCTCGTGCAATAGGTGGCTCAATGTGCATCAATTCTACGTGTGTCACGGATCCAACCTTCTAAAGAAGTATGTGGACCCTGATGCAGACCTAGAAAGGGAATGACTAGAGGAGTTCTATCTATGATTCATATTTGAGAAAATTTGGGAATTTGAAAGTGACATGTAGGATGAGGGAGCCTTTGACCTTGGGTGTGAATTAGGAGATGCAAAAGATAGTAGAGGAGAATCTGTTAGGGATTACCCAAACTCTAGCAATGTGTGACCCATGGTGCTATGCAAGTAAATCAAAACCTTTTCGTTAATTTTTTTATGGCATAAAAGAATGTAAACGATGAAAATATGTGAATGATAGTATCTTTTTGTTCTTTGTAAATAGATATACTAATAAGGAAATATACACTTTTGTTCAATCCTTGGTGTCTACATCTATTTAATTTTCATCGTTTCTTTGTGTACCATGTGTTTCTTTAAAGCCAAAATTAATTTACTATATTTTAATGTATGTAAAGCAACAAATATCATAACAAAAGTTCCTACTACCACATGTAGAATCCGTAGTAAGCACAAAAAACACCTGACTCCTACAAATTTGTGTGTGTAAACAAAACTTACCTCAAGCACTGACACATTTTCTTTTAATGAAGTGTGAGTTAACATAGAAAATTATTCATCATAATGAAATGTGGATTTGAAGTATGATGATGATAGGTGTGTAAATCATCTTGTAATTATCTCAACAAACCAAATGATTGCACAAGAACCTTTAAAAAAATGACTATACATGGGGACAAAAACATGTGTCACTTGTACTCTAGCACTTCTTTGAAAGAAAAACTAACTATTTACACTAACTATACAAACATAAAATATTACAAAGACCCATTTATAAGATTGTAAAATTATCTATTCTTACAACCTTTTTTTAACATAATTAATTTCTCAATAATAATTTGACAAAAATGAGGAAACATTTAGGGTGTACTTTTACATTTCTGTGATATGTCATGAAAAATTACATATGATTAAGTTTTTGGAAAACCCTCTAACATCACACAAGGTGTTTCTTTATTATTTGAAAAAATATTCCTCGTGCTCTAACGTGAGCATGACCTAGAATGGCGGGTGAGCTATGAATTTTGAAAATACCTAATTGGGAAGCCCTAGAATAGATCACAATAAATAGTCATAGGAATGATTCTTCCTTATTGTAGGGCTCCAATTGTTGGCATGTTTGTGAACTTGGGCTCCTAGGAAGTCCCTCTTTAGGTTTTTGGAACGTTACTTCTAAATGATGCACAAAAATCTTGTAGATCATCCCAGAAAAGCATGTCTTCACATTTCATCTCTTCTTATCCCAAGATGGCTGACATCTCTCTCATTTTCTCAGTTTAGGCCTTGGGGAACAAATCATGGAGAAAAATACTCTTCTAATGAGTTTCGGGAACCTCTAGGGTTGGTGCAGGAGATACTTCCTCTGTCTCCACAAAACAGGGGAGATTCAAAAAGGGGAAACTCAATCCTTGAACTTCACATCATTGAGCTCCTCTAGGGGAAATCACAATCTTCTCCATGTAGGTCTGACACCATCAACTAAATAATTTTTTGTCTCTATCTAAGCTCAAAAGAGGGCGTGTCCTCAAGAAACACAAAAGTATTATCTCATCAGCCTTCTTGACTTGTACACCAAATGACCAGGCCCTTCGCAAAAAGGGAAATGGTCTCTTGCATCATATTTTTAAAGGAGAAGTTGGAGAATGGCTTTGGCTCAATTTTTTCCTCTAATTGAGGTTGTTCCCAAGAAGATAATCTTTGCATATCCCCAAACTCAAGAACTATCTATTTGGATGACCAAAAACTCTTGGTACATGTCATAGATGCACATAAGGAAGACATGAGGGCATTCCTCTATCCCTCAAGCTCATTCATTCATATTTACCACTATAAATTATGAAGAATATCTTGAGAATTTGGAGCCTCATGAAAAGGTTGGTAAGAAACACAATCACGAAAAACATAGAAATTTTGAGCCATAGTTGATCAGTTAATGTGTGTATCTTACCAGATGCACTTTAGGGCTCCATGAAAGATAGGAAAAACCAAATAATGCATTGACCATAGCAATGATATTCAATTCTTCTCCCACCAGGAGTGCCATAAAATACTATCGATGCCTAAGAGTCTCATGCCTAAATAAAGGCAGTCGATAAGCTTTGTAGGAGTGGGACTAGGGTGCACCCTACAAAGAAACCTTTAGTATTTTAGAATTTAGTTCTTTGTGTTGGGGGTTTCGAGGAAAGGGAAAGAGCCTTTCAAAAAAATACTAAGCTAAAGGGAGGTAAAACTCCAAACTAAGCTTGGAAGATAGGGTTAAGAATATGAAAGATAACATCTATAGAGGTTTGACAATTCCTAGTCAGATATTCATGCATTTACCCCCAAGGACATGATATAACATAGAGCCTTCATTGTTGTATAGGAGAAAAAAATGCCAAACTCCAAAAGACATATGGAAAAATATTAATATCCTAGCTTTAGGAAGCACCTATGGGTATATGCATGAAGATGGGGGACCAAAAAGGTGCCAAAACAATTTTGGTCCACCAAAAGCAATAAGGTGTATGCCCTATGGCTTGGATTGCTCAATCCTAAGGCTTAGAAAATCCAAGCCATGCGGAGTGCACCATATGGGGCACATGTTTTATAGGGCATACACTCTGTGTAAAGTTCCTAAATGAATAAAAACATACAAGCCAAATGTGGTAATAAAAATCCAACAGGCCCTGACAGGCCAATTTCAGCACCATGACCATACATAAAATGTTACATTTTATGTATATACTTTAAGGATGTTTGACATTGGTTTCAAATTCATATCAGTTAAGATAAAGATTCTATATTTTGAGGGTTTTTAGGAAATTTCAAACTTAGCCTAATTTTAGGAATCAACACATTGTCTTCAGCATGATTTCTAGTGAACTATTGATTGTAACCTTAAGCCCTTGACTTGTGCATGATTATTTAAGGATTGTTTCTCATTGTATTGTCTATCCTATGGTTACTTTGGTAATTAACATGTATTTTTAACCATGTTAGGGGAGAGAGAGAGAGAGAGAGAGAGAGAGAGAGAGAGAGAGAGAGAGCTACATCTTAGGGTCGTAAGGGTTGTAAAGGGTCCTCAGGGGTCATAAGGGGTCATAAAGGGTCCTAAGGGTTAATAAGGGGTTCTAGGACATGTTAATGTGTCCTAGGACCCCTTAGAACACCTTATAATACCTTACCATACATATTAGGGGTTGTAAAGGGTCCTAAGGGTTTACAAGGGGTTCTAAGACATGTTAATGTGTCATAGGACCCCATAATACAACTTACAACCCCTTAGGACCCCTTACCATTTATTAGTGTATCCTAAGGGGTCGAAAGGGGTCATAAGGGGTTATAAGGGGTCTAAGGGGTCTAAGGATACATTAATGCATCCTCAGACCCCTTAGCAAACCTTACAACCCCTAAGATATAGAGAGAGGGTTATTCGTATGTCCTAAATGGTCATAAGGGGTCCTATGACACATTAATGTGTCCTGAGACCCCTTATTACCCCTTGTGACACCTTAGGACCCCTTAACATATATCTTAGGGGTCCTAAAGGGACATAGGGGGTCATAAGGAGTTCTAGGACATCTTAATGTGTCCTAGGACCCATTAAGACAACTTACGACCCTTTAGGACCCCTTAACAACCCTTTTGGCCCCTAAGATGTAGAGAGAGGGGTCCTAGAGTGTCTTAAGGGGTCATAAGGGGTCCTAGAACACATTAATATGTCCTAGGACCTATTTGACAACTTAGGACCCCTCCCCATACATCTTAGGGGTCCTAAAGTATTTTAATAGGTCATAGGGGGTCCTAGGACATATTAATGTGTCTTAGGACCCCTTAAGACCCCTTAACAACCATTACAACCTATAATATGTAGAGAGAGGGGTCTTCAATTATCCTAAGGGGTCATAAGGGGTCTTAGGACACATTAATGTGTCCTAGGACCCCTTAGGACACCTTACCATATATCTTAGGTGTTGTAAAGGGTCCTAAGGGGTCATAAAGGGTTCTAGGACACATTAATGTGTACTAGGACCCCTTAAGACCACTTATGACCCCTTAGGACCACTTACCATTCATAAGTGTATGGTGAGGGGTCCTAAGGGGTATAAGGTGTCCTAGGTCACATTAATGTGTCCTAGGACCTCTTAAGAACCCTTACAACCATTAAGATGTAGAGAGAGAGGTCTTCAAGGGGTCATAATGGGTCATAAGAGGTCGTAGGACACAATAATGTGTCCTAGAACCCCTTATGACCCCTTAGGACCACTAACCATAAATATTAGGGTTCCTAAAGGGTTGTTAGGGATCATAAGGGGTTCTACGACACATTAATGTGTCTTAGGACCCCTTTAGTGTTACAAAGATGAGAAATTTTGATTGCGCCCTTGGTCTCCTTGATATTTAATTGCAGTAATGGTTCGTGACATAGCTTAACCGCCTCCTATGTCTTCTATATGTCTAGTGGTTGTATCAGGTATTAACAGACCAATCTTTTGGTGCAATGACAACTACTAGTTGTAACAAGTAGTAGCAGAGCTTAGTCACAAGTTAAAACCCCATGCTTGCACTGGGGGAGATTGTTACAATGGTGAGAAAGACTGATTGCGCAATCGGTCTCCTTGGTTTTTCAGTGCAGTGGTGATTTGTGACATCGCTTAAGCACCTCATATTTCTTATATATGTCAATTGGTTGTATCGGGCATTGACAGGTCGATATTTTCGTGCAATGACCGAGGAATAAAAAGATAGATGTCCGCACCTAGAACACCACCACAGAATGGTATTGCTGAGAGAAGAAATAGATCTATTAAGGATTGTGCTAGAACATTAATTATGGAGAAAAATGTTGCACAAAAATATTGAAGAGAAGATGTAAGTACAATAGTCTATACCCTGAACAGAGTACAAGTCAAGAAAGGTACTACTACTACACCTTATGAGCTTTGGTATGGATATGCACCTAATGTAAAATATTTCAAATTTTTTGGAAGAAAATGTTTCATACTAAAGGATAACATAAATGGAAAACTTGATGCTAAAGGTGAGGAAGGCATATTTCTTGGTTATTCAACTAAGATTAAAGCATATAAGTGTTTGAATTCTAACACTAACAAAATTGTGGAAAGTACAAATGTTAGAATTGATGAGTATGCGGAAAGAAATGAACCTAAAAGCACATAGGAACCTAAGAGTTACAAATCACTTGTCTATATGGATGAGGAAGATTCTAATACATTACTTGAACCTGAGAATGAGGTTGTCGAGCAACATCTAGCACCTGCCATGTCACAGAATGAGGATGTCGGGCAAGAGGAGGTAATTTCCAAGCTATCTGATGGAGATGTCAAGTCACAGAATCAACCTAAATTGAACATGAATGATCAACCTAAAGAAGAAAGATAACCTACTCTAGAAAAGTATGTGAGGAGGCACCATAAACCTTATCAAATCATAGAATCAAAGGATTCAGCAGTTATGACAAGAAGTAAGTTGAGAGATGTTACATGCTTGTTATGTGATTTTGAGCCTAAAACAGTAAAAGATGCCTTAGATAATGAAGACTGGATACAAGCCATGAATGAAGAAATTGAAAAAATTCACAAGAATAAGACTTGGACACTTGTACCTAGGCCGAATGACAAAAATGTAATTGGTACTAAGTGGGTATTCAGAAATAAGATGAATGAACATGGAGAGGTAACAAGAAACAAAGCTAGAGTGGTATGCAAAGGTTAAGCAAAAGAGGAAGAAATTGATTATGGAGAAACATTCACCCCAGTTGCCAGATTGGAAGGAGTAATAACTTTACTTGCATATGCAGCCTACATGGGTTTTAAATTTTATCAGTTGGATGTGAAGTCAGCATTCCTAAATGGAATATTAGAAGAAGAATTTTACATTGAACAAGCTGGTGGATTTGTAGACCCGAGTAAGAGGAATATGGTTTTCAAATTACACAAAGTAGTATATGGATTGAAGCAAGCACCAAGAGCATGGTATGAGAGATTGCACAATTATTTGGTAAAGATTAGATTTGCAAGAACCAATGACAACAACAATCTATATTTGAAGACAAAACAATGTAAAGGTACTTGATTGGATGAAATTTTTGTTGATGACATTATATTTAGTGGAAAAGATGTATTATGCCAAGCATTTGCAAAAGAGATGCAAACGGAATTTGAAATGGCTATGTTTGGTTAGATAAAAAAATTTGTTGGCTTACATATATATCAGATGAAGAATGGTATCTCTATTACACAATCAAAATATGTCAAGGAGATACTAAAAACTTTTGGAATGGAAGATTCAAACCCAGTGAGTACATCCATGGCTACTGGACATAAGTTAACAAAGAATGATGATACAAAAGAAGTAAATCAAACCCTTTACAGATCAATGATTGGAAATCTGCAATATGTTATACACAGTAGACCTGATATTGCACTGGTTGTTGGTATTATTGAGGGATTTTCTGCCAATCCCAAAGAAACACATATGATGGTAGTAAAAAGAATTCTGAGATATTTGAAAGGAACGGATGAATATGGTCTATATTACAAAAGAAATGACAAGTTTGAGCTCAGAGTTTATACTGATTCTGATTAGGCTAGAAATTTTGATGACAGAAAAAGCACCACAGGAGGAGCATTTCTTTTGTGCAAAAGTTTAGTTTCATGGACAAGAAAGAAATAGAATTGCACCTCACAATCTACAGATGAAGCCGAGTATGTGGCAGCAATAGTTAATTGCTCGAATATTGTGTGTTTGAATATACTACTGAAAGGTATGAAAGAAGAGACCACAGAACCAATTGTCATATATTGTGATAACACAAGTGCCATTAATATTTTTAAGAAACTTGTGATGCACTATAAGACAAAGCATATAGCTATCAAGTATCATTACTTGAGAGAGCGAGTTCAGAAGAAGGAAGTGAGACTGGAGCATGTGAATACTAAGGAATAGTTAGCAGACATATTTACAAAGGCACTGCCCAAGGATGCTCATGAGTATCTGCGAGGTAAATTAGGGGTGATGCCCCTAACTGAGGCTAATTAGTTTAGAATGGTACTGTTGCATCAAATTTTATACTCAAAATATTTGACACGTTGATGTACAGGCAATCACACTTTAGGATGCTGCCTAAAGTTGTGAAAGATAGACTTGAACAGAAAAAGATGATTAGTCATAAGAAAGATGACATGAACAACATGATACAGAGTTTAGAATACAAGAATATGCATGATGAAGATGTCTACGTCTTTGGCATTGTTTTCAAAGAGGGAGAAATATACTGAGAAAGATAGAGGGAGAAGTTTATTGAGAAAAAGGAAGAGATAAAAAGAGATTGTTGTCAAAGAGGGAAAGATTAATGAAAGATGGGAATCTACAGATGAATAGAAACAGAAAAATTTCAGTGTGATCACAGACACAAAGGGAGAAATTTTTTACAAGATGAGAATCATAATGAAGCTAAAGACATTAATGAAGATTTGTTCATATCAAGGAACACATGCAAACTCTTTGGATTGTATGGTAACTATAGTTGAAAATTATTGTTTTATTGTTTAGTGTTGCCATCAATGCCAAAGAGGGAGATTGTTGGAAAGCTACAATGGCAACAATTGTTGTTTTTTCATTGATGTCAAACCTTAATTGGTAAGACTATTGCTATCTATTTGAGTACCATATCTTTCGATTGATGAAGGAGATTTAACAAGAAGACCAAGTGGAATGGTTGAGTTATGGGAAATCACAAGGGTACTTGATCAGTTGGCACATTGGCAAAGTAATTTGTTTTTTATCTTTTGATGACAATTTACTGTAAACACTATATGCTGAGCAAAGTCAGTGATGACCAAGCACCAATAAATTGCCAAGGAAAATATTTATGACCGAGCATTAGTAAATTGCGGAAGAATACAATGTTGGTCGAGCGACTATATTTTGGTAATTGTTGAGATTTGAGATCTCTGGCCGACTTAGTTGATTTTATTGGGATATGTAAAGTTAAGTAAGGATAAGCTCAATTGATCCACACTATTTAAATGCACAAGTAACCATAATTAATTCATGAATGAAAGATTCAATTAGTGATTGCTTTGGAGAAATAAATTAAATGTAATGATGGCAAGATCCGTTGGATCTGACCTAACCTAAAGATCTACAATCTTGATTAAGCAGAAAAAGATTAATTTTACCTAGATGAAGAGGTATATGATAACCTCAAGGGGTTATTCATGAATAATGTATGCATGCAAGAGGATTGCATAGTTAATTGACTGATTGGCATTATCTAAGTAGAGAAGGCTGAGCAGAGAAGCAGAGAGTTGCATAAGTGATTGCTTGACAGATTTCCAAGAAGATCTAAAGATTAAAATGAGAATGGAGGCCACTCAGTGAATTAGCATTAGAGATAAATTAGATTTGGATTTTCAAAGTAAGTTGTATGTATCAGATCACACCTGCTTATTACTTTCTAACCATTGTATCAGTCAAAATTCTTTAACCAGGTTAACCTAACAGTCCTTGTATAAATCCTTTTAGCAAGGTGACATTCAGGTGGAATGTTCTAAGTCCTCTAACAAGGCCACTCCTGATAGGGTGATTAAATCCTTTAACCAGGTCACATTTGGCAATGTGTTTTGTAACCTTTAACGGGGTTGGCTCCAAATAGAGCTCGCTTCAGAAGGGTGAAAAGTTGATAGCATGTTATTGGTGGTTTTTCCCATATTAGGTTTCCACGTTAAATACTGGTGTCAACTTGTGTGATTATGTATATTGTGTTTTACTTTTAAGTTTTTGCTAAGATGATTACATTTGAATAGTAAACTGCATATGTATGTTGTTGTTTTACATTATTGCTACTGAGTAGATCTGAGTTGTTCAAATTGGTATAAAGTTTAAATGGGCACATCTATACCTGACGATAACTGATTCACCTCCCCTCTCAGTTATTTTTAATTCATTCTAACAATCCATATGTTGTTCCCACTATCCTAGCCCCAAATAAGGGGGGTACTTGGAGGTTGTTTTCATATTCCAGGGCCACAAATAGGATTACTATCAGATATAGATTCACAATCCCTAGGATAGAATATTTGATGGATTGTCTAGGGGGAGCTAAGTATTTCTCCAAAATAGATCTGAAGAGTGAGTACCATCATATAATAATTAAAGGTGGAGATGAGTGGAAAACTACTTTTAAGACCACATAAGGACTCTATGAGTGGCTTGTTATGCCTTTTGGCTTCTCCAATGCCCCAAGCACATTTATGAGATTAATGAATGAAGTATTGAAATAATTCATTGGAAAATGGGTTGTGGTGTATTTAGATGACATATTAGTGTTTAGTAAAACCAAGGAGGATCACCTTAAGCACCTGCAGATGGTAATCCAAAGATTGCATGGAGAGAGGTTGACAATCACATTAGAAAAGAGTGAGTTTATGAATCAAGAGTTAGTATACTTTGGCTTTGTTATATCCGAGGGCAACTTGCAGATGGATTCAAGAAAGGTAGAAGAAATATTGAATTGGCCTACACCTAAGTCAGCTACGGAAGTAAGAAGCTTCCATGGACTAGCACAGTTCTATAGGAAGCTTATCTAACAATTTAGTGAAATAAGCACACTTGCTTTGGATAAAATAAAAGGAGGCATGAAAGACAAATTTTAATGGAATGACCAGGCTGATAGAGGATTTGAGACTTTGAAGAAGAGAATAGCCACCCAACCTATTCTAACACTTCCTAGTTTTGACAAGTTGTTTACTGTGGAATGTGATGCCAATAATGTTGCCATAGGTGTAGTTTTGAGTCAAGAGGGAAAGCCAGTAGATTTTCACAGTGAAAAACTCAGTGATGCAAAAAAAAGTGTTGGAATAATGGAATAGTGTGTACTGAGAGGGGAGGGGTGAATCAATACCCTTAAATTTTTTTATCAATTATCCTTTAGTAACCTTTACTTGCACTACTGACCATTGATGTTTTTCTACCTTATGCATGTAATATCAAAACATAAACTTAATTGCATGGAAACATTCATAGAAACATTCATGAAAAGTAGTTACACATGACACAAGAATTGGTAATGCAAAAAAACCCTATTAGAAGGAAAAAATTATGGTGGGGATGAAACCCACAAAGCTTCACTATCTAGAGAATGGAAGGTGTCGGTTAAGGCTACAAGCATGATCACTTCTGATGATATTACCCTATTAGCTAGGAGTAACATTTTAGACTAGTTAGGTCTACTTGGCTAAGAGATTTAGCAACACTGTTAAGTGTGCACTCGGTTAAGAGATTTACAATAAGACTGTTAGGTCCACCTTCTTAAAGGATTTCTTCTATTTGCTACAATTGTTAGAAAGTATTCAAAAATACTTATTGACCTGATAGTATGCAATCTTGAATTGCTAAATGCAAATCCTTTAAGTTTACAATGTATATGTATCACCTATAGTGATTGATTAATACCTCTTTTCTTATTGGTAGCCTTGAATCTTGCTCTTCATAACTGAATTCTTCTTTTTCTGTTCTTCTGCATGAAACTCTCTATCTGATCCATAGATGTCCTTTTGTGGCTACAATCATCATTTTTTGATTGATTACTACATCTATTTATACAATGTATTGACCTAATTAGGTTTCACGCTTTACAATAAAAACTTTATGATCAAGGGTTTACAAATTGACCTTGATCTCCTAGTTTGCATGTTTACAATCCGTTAAACTGATTAAAACTATTACATATGCTTTACTTGATCCTCAAGAAATGGTTTTATAGCTAAGCATAAAGCTATTTATAAAAATGAAGTGCTTTATCTAACATGTATCTCAGATCCACATTTATCAAGAATAAAATTGTCTCTCAATAGACTGGTGCTTAGTGTGCTCTATAGTCTGTTCTCAGTGATGTCTCTGAATTGTCTATCGGTTTATTCTTTAAAATGTGCTCTCGATTTACTCTGTAAATTGTCTATCAGTGATATTCTGACTTTGGTATTTACTGTTCTTGTCTGTTTCAGTGACCATTGTGTTTGTCTGAATGTTGTTACTCGGTGATCATGTTACCGATAGTCCAAAAATTGTTTCCTTGTATACTAATGACAAATTATTATCCTTTAGAATTATCAAAAATTACTCATCATATGATTTAGATCTATATGCATGGGTACAAGCATTAAGAAAGTGCAGACATTATCTCCTTCCTAAGGAATTTTTAGTCTTTACTAACAATCACACTTTAAAAATTTTGAATTTACAAGATAAGATAAGCCATAAGCATATGATGTGGGTGGATTATATCCAAGCCTATACCTTCACCATCAAGCAAAGAAAGGAGTTCAGAATAAGGTGGTAGATGCATTGAGCAGAGGATTGTTCACAGTGTAAGAAATCAAGTTAAGAAGCATTAGCCTAGAAAGCTTCAAGTATTTGTATCCAGATGATGAGGAATTCTCATCAGCCTACTTTCATTGTGAGTATTCTGATTTAACCCTACAAGAAGGTCTTCTATTTAATGGAGGAAATATTTTTCTACCTAGAGGTTCAATGAGGGAGAAAATAGTGTAGGAGAAGCATAATGGTTCATTGAGTGGACATTTTGTTGTGCATAAAACTTTGGAGTTGGTGAAGAGAAACAATTATTGGCCAAGAATGAGTAGAGATGTCCAGAAGTATGTAGAGACTTGTATAGTCTGTCAAAATGCTAAAGTGACTTCCTCTAATTCTGGGTTATATCAACCCCTTCCAATCCCAAATAGACCTTGGGTGTTCTTCATTATGGATTTTGTAGTTGGACTTCCGAAGACCAAGCAAGGAATGGATGGTATTTTTGTGATTGTGGATAGGTTTAGCAAGATGACTCACTTTGTGCAATGTAAGACTACCCATGATGCATGTTATATAGAAAATCTCTTCTTTAGGGAAGCAGTAAGAATGCATGGATTACCCCTTAGTATTATATCAAATAGGGACTCTAATTTTATGAGTTATTTTCTGAAAAATTTATGGCAGAAGCTTGGTACAAATCTTTCTTTTAGCTTGCCATATCACCCACAAATGGATGGGGAAACTGAGGTAGTGAACATAAGTTTAGGAAATATTTTGAGATACCTAACAAAATAATATGGACAATCATAGGATCAATTAATTTCTCAAGAAGAATTTTCCTATAATGACACACTAAATAGGTGCACTGGAAAAAACCATTTTGAAGTGGTGTATGGGATATATCCCAGGGGTATATGTGAACTGAGGGAACTCGGTAGCAATGTAGAGAACAATGGTTATGCTGAATATTTTAATAATTCCATGAAAGAAGTCCATGATACTGTAAAGAAGGCATTAGTGGAAAGTAAAACTCACACCAAGCAAAAGGTGGATGAAAGGAAACAAGATGCTCACTTCCAAGTTGGAGATTTGGTCATGGTGCACCGCAAAGAAAGACTAAAAAAAGGTGTCCCAAGTAAGCTTTAGATAAGGAAGATAGGCCCTCGTACAATTCTAGAAAAGTATGGGTCTAATGCTCACAAAGTTGACCTACCCATAGACATAGGATTATCTCCAATCTTGAATGTTGTCGACCTGGTGTCCTGCAAAGGACCAATTCCAGAGGGAGATCCTAATCTTTTAGAGGATGCTGAGGATCTGAAGACACTGAAACTTCTAGTTACACGAAAGCCAAAGGAAGAAAAGATTCTAAATTCAAGAGTTTCTAAGAAAAATATAACCAAGACCTACATGGAACATCTAGTCAAGTGGCAAGGAAAAGCTGATTTAGAGGCTGCATGGGTGAAAGTGACAGAGTTCAAGAAGTTGGGCATCAATCATGACTTGATTCAATCACCTGGAAGTTGATTTCTCTTGTTTAGGGGAGAATCATGCAGGAGCACCGAGGGTGAAAGGTGCATTGTTGTTTTTGTTTTGCACCTTCCTAGTAGCTTAAGAAAATTAGGAGGTTTAGGACCATTTGGATTTGTTTAAGTTGGTTTTGTAAGGTGTTTTTTTATTCACTCTTGTAATGACCTAAGAGGTAAAAATGGGTCAAACTGGTGAATAGACACCCTATTTTCTAAGATGAGTGTTCTTAGGTTAATTTTATGTTGAAGAGGTGATTTGTAGGCCTTTGGAAATCCAACCAAGGCATTAGGATCTTTAGAAAGTTGCTCATCATGTCTTGATACTTGACATGTACTAAGTTGCTCGACAGATACTAAGTTCCTCGGCATGTCTTGTTGCTCGACATCTACCAAGGTGATCAACATGTCCCCTTGCTCAGCATATGCTAATTTTTTTTTCCTAAATAGACAGTTAGGTCAGTTACTACGATTGTGTAGAAAAAGGGGAAGAAAATTTAAGGTCTCCCAAGCCATAATTTCGTAGTGGATGTCTTTTGTTTTGAAATTTTAGTTAATGAGAAGTAGTAGACTGTGTTCTTAACAGTATTTGAGCATTTTTGTTTATCCAAAATGATTAATGGATTGAACTTGATCTTTTATGTTGTATTTAGTTCTTATGCATGTTTAGAGACTCTGTGTAGAGGTAGTTAAGTTTTTGTCTATATTTTTTAGTATCTTTTAAAGTTTCTTGGAAGTTGCGAGTTCTTGGTCTAGTTCTAGATTGTAAATAAAAATGGATCCTTGAGGTTCTTGAATCCATGGTGAGAAAAATGTGTCTGGTTGGAACTCAAGAGGAGCCACTGTACATAGTTTTTCCTTTTTTTTTGTAGGAGAAGTGACAACCATGAAGTTTGGGCTCTTTCCCTAGGCGATCTTGGGGATAGTCTGAGTAGGGAAGAAAGTGAAACAGATGTGTAGAACTTGTAGGGTTGGATTGGAAAACACAATCCAATAGTTGGATAGCAACCATGGAGAGGTAATATGACTCTTTGAGAAGTGGTAACCGTGGAGGTTTTGAATTCACTGAGGAAAGAAAGCAAATACACTAGAAAACCTAATTAGTCCTACATTTAAGGATAGTGTCCCTAAGGAGTTTCAGTGGTTGAAAGGATGTTGAATGGCATTAACTCCACAAGAATGTCATGAAATGACCCAAGGAAGTAAGCAAACAACCCTACAAAGAGTTATGAGCGTATTGGCATAAGTTGATAGAATTCACTTATGAGGATTCAGTGAGCACAGAGAAGAACCTAATTGATAGGATGGGTCTTGAGTAGGAGGTAGAACTTCTTAGTGACTTTCCTCAAGATTAGGGTTGAGAGTACACTAGAAGGTCTAGGAGAGAGGCCCTAGAATAGAGTCAAGCTGACTCTAGAAAGAAAGATCCCATTCCCATCAAGAACTTCAACAATATCCAAGTAATTTCACATTATAAGACCGTGTCTAATCCCACTTAAACCTCTCCTAAATTTAACACTATGTTCATCAACTTATCAATTAAACATACATGTCCTAATCAATGCCTCTCAATATCTCTTAAAATTACAAACTAGATATGAATACATAAATATTATATTATAATTTTTACTCCTTACAAATAATCCTATATTAAAATGTTCACACTTATTTTTAACATATTAATATAGTTAATAGAAATTTACCATACCTTCTACTAATCACACTATTATGAAATACCTTTTATAAGAAAAAAATAATTCACATGAAAATTCACACACACACGCACACGCACGCACACACACACACACACACACACACACACACACACACACACACACACACACACACACACACACACATGTGCG